>VYXB01000135.1:170490-209706 GCA_013397135.1 Pachyramphus minor
ACCCCCCCACCCCCTCGAGTCCTTCCCCCCTCATCTGCAAAACAACCAGCAGCAGCAGCAGCAGCAAAAGCAAGACTCCTGAGCCGCCGACTACAAGAGGGTTAAAAGTGTAGATTGGATTTCACCCCGGGAAATCTAGCACACGGAGTGAACTTGAATCTTTGGCTATTTAAGGAGGACTGGGGTTTGTTGTGAAGTTGTGGTGATCCAGAGCAGAGCCCCGTCCTGATTGATTTCATCTTCCTTGAGTCTCAGATGACTGTAAAATGAATAGATGAAATTATTCCTTTTTGAGGCTTTTCTTAGGGGCTCTCCGGGCAGCGTGTTCTCAAAGCGAAGTCATGATGTATTCTCCAATCTGTCTCACTCAGGTATAGAAGCGTTTTATTTAATTTATTTGTTAATTTATTTATTTTCACGTGTTTGTTGGGATTTTTTTTTTTAAATTTTCTATGTATGTGAATTGTTAATGAGTCATTGTTGATAGTTGTAACGGGTTAAAGCACAGTTGTAACTGCTTGTCAGATCCAAACTCTTCTCTCAGGAAGGAATATTAGAAAATAAACTGAACCAGGCCATTGTTTTGGGGAGATCCATTCAAAGTGCCTCCCGTAGACAAATACTGTTAATTGTTGGTGCATAAGAAGTCAAAGGTTAACAAACTGGAGATGAGCATAATTACGCTAAAAAAGCAGATTTGAGGAGTATTGATTTGATTGGAATCAAGAGATTTGCACTCTTTTCAACTCGCCAGTTTACGCAGAGCCTAATGAAAGAGTTTGAAAGGAAAAGTGCTTTTTTGACCAAACACGACGACTCTCCGGTGCGAAGTAATCCCGTCTTATGCTTAATTAATAATATGTAGCCTGGCAACAATGAGGGCAATGTAAGCGGGGATGACGAAGCTGTGCAGTGTTTTCTCGTTCTGTTATACAAGGGCACGGCATTTTCCCCCTCCCAGCTAAATTTGTGGTGCTGGCGGAGGAGCTTGCACCCTCCTCAGCACGGGGAAAGACCGAGCCGGTTTTACAACCGCACTTGCGGCCGCCTGTTGGTCTCCGCCGACGGCTGTCACCGGGACGGCGGGAGGGAGCGGGGAGAAGCGGTGGCCAGGGCGGCGCGGAGCGCGGAGGGAGAGGGGTGACTGCGGCGCGGCCCGAGCGGGGGGTCCCCACCGCGGCAAAACGCGGGTTTTGCAACCTGAGGGGTTTCGGGAGCAGGTTCGAGAAGTTCCCGGGATGCCGCGGGAGTGTCCTCGCTGGGAGTACGGTAACGGCGAGCGAGCGCCGGGGCACCGGAGCCTGTTCCGGATGGTAAACCTGATCTGCAAAGCCCGGGAATAGTTTTCAGCAGCTTTCGTGAAAGTCTTAGGAGGATGTGATGTAAACTGATTAAGCGATAACTGCTTGCTTCCACATTGGTGCAAAAAATAGCTAAAGAAGCAGAAAATGTGCGAAAGTAACGTCTCCTGCAAGGCTGCTACAGAGCGGCCAGCGTTGCGCGTAGAGTTGCACTGTGAATAAATAAATATGATTTAAGTTATTTCCCCGTTACAAAGCATTGTAATTCAAAAGACTAAAGTATTCATAAATTGTGATTGAAGATGGAAACAATGATAAGGCTTATTCAGTGATTGGATACAGTCCTGTAGTTTTTTGGCTGACACATTTTTTATTGTTTATATTTTGTTTGGCATCTAAGTGTGATTGACTTAGATATGGATATTTTCAGCAAGTTAACGTGAGTTGCAGTGGAGGAAAGCTGGAAAAGAGTGCTGTTGAGATATCTCTTCTTCAAAAGAGAAGCATTTTATGTAACAGATACACACATGCTTATAGGTACACACATAGAAATAATTACTTAACATGCGGTTAGTAAAAATTAATTCTGCCTAGGCTGTCCAGCCTGTGAAATTATTGATATAGAGTAAGGCTTCTGCATCAGAATATAAACCTCAGAGTACAACTCAAGAAAGCAGTTTTGACATCTGAAACACACAAATTTTCACAACCACCTCTGTTGCAGCGGTAGTTAATTTTCTTGTTTCTGCTCTAATACCTTTTTTTCCCCCATCATGTACTTGGTTTTTGGACTCACTGATGTACGGAATAGATTTCCTCATTCTTTACAAATCTGTATTAAAATACTGCACTCAGGTGTACATGAAAACACAACATTATACTTCTGCAGCCATTAATACATGAAAGAAGTTCCTGGCTTTTGTGTGTTGATACATTCTCCATAATATTTTACAATCATGCTCTATGGTGTGTCAAGTGGAGACAGTTCCCGCTTAGTGATACATACATGGAACACAGTTGCAGCAAATTGAGTTTAGTTTGAAATCTTTTTCTACCTACTTGGAATGATACGTAAATTAAAAATTAAAATGACACTGGCAATGAGAATTTATATGTTGCATTCTTTGTTTAAAGAAAAAGATTGATTCATCTCACTTTGAGTTGTGACTACGTTAAAGTAGTGCTGCCAACACTGCTCTCTATTGTGATCTCTGTCTCTAGGGCTCTCACAATGCACATTGACTCTGGTAGTATACGTTCAGAAGAAAATATTTTGGTAAAAGTAAACACAGAACACCTGTTTGAATGGAGCTCCTTGGGAAAGCAGTAGTTCAGTTTGTACTGAGATAGCGCTGAAACACCTTTTAGAAACAAGTCTAAAATCCAAAGTACAGCTTTTAAGACAAACCTTGGCACTTTGGGTGTTACCTATCACACTTTCAATAAAAGTTTGGTAGGTGAAAATAATTCCAAGGAAGAGGAAAACTTAACAAATGCAATTTCATTTTTGGGGCTCCCTTCCTCTCTTTCCCATATGCCTCTCTCTCTGTGTTTTGGAATGAGTGTAAACTGCGTTTATCTATCTTGCTTAGGCATGAATAGGATGCATGCCTTTTAGTGCTTGCTCTCTGGTAATGTTTTTACTGTGGTTTATTTTTATGTTATGGTAGTCTTGAAAATCAGAATATGTTGTATTTTCTTTTCCTCGTATATGTTGTTCCACCAGGCACGGAGAAAATCCATGCAGGGAAATTTAGTAGATGAATATTTTGGTATAAAATTTCTATACCTGTGACTGGTGTATTTATTGAGCAGTCCTCAGTTTGAACTTCCATGAATTGATGCAAAGTCTATAAAAGTGGAAGATAGGAGAAGTGTACTGCCTATCCCCTTTACCTTTTCGAAAAAGAAAATTTGGCCTATCCCTCATCACTGAATGACAACTATTTTTTTCTTTATTTACAAGCTATATAGGTGTTATGTAGTAACTTCCATTTTAGTTTAAATTGCCAGTACTCAATGGTTCACCTGAGCCATTTGATGTGACATTTGAAAATCTTATCTTCATAAATCACTGTATTGCAAGAGCAACTGTGGTGCATGGATGTGTGCCACATAAAACCAAGAAAATAATTTAATATTGCCTGTATGAATATAAAGGGGGAAAAAATAAAATTCTGTATTTGCCTTATTAGGAGGTTTAGTGGAAATGTGTGTGATTAATTGCAAATCTTCATTTAGGATCATTTTTACGGGCACTTCTTCTTGTCAAGTAGTGTTTCATTTGAAAAGACTCCAGGTGCACAAGGAGTTGCTTGAAGATATCTGATAAAATTGCTTTAGAACAGGATGTTCTTTGCCGTGTTTCTCCCTTACACTCTTTCACCTATATTAATATCTTTAGGACTTAATGATACTGTGAAAGAAAAGCTTAAATACAGTTTTTAAAATGGTGGGGGTTTTGGTGTGTGTTTGTTGGGTTTTTTCTTCCCCCTCTCTTTGAAAAGGAAACATTTAGCCACTACAGATTGGAATTTAAAGAGCGGAATTTTTACCTATAAAATTTTCATAGATGCAAAATTCTGTAAGTTATTATTGGTAATACTATGTGCATTACCTCAAGGCATAGCCATTCTGAAATAGTTTATGATGCTCTTCTTCAAAATTAAAACTAGATGGGCAGTATTCTAATAGCATAGAATATGTCTGCATTTATTTTATTGCCATTTTAAGTTCTAAATGCTGAAGTCTGTTTAAATGTAGGGGAAATCATTGTACTGAGACAAAAATTAATTTCTCCCAAAGCTCTTCAGCCACCTGCCTTCACCCCACCTTTAGCCCCAGCTGTTAGAATTTTCAAAGTCTGTAGTAAATCTGTTTTATTCAGCCTAAAATGAATTGCAAGGATTTAACATAGTGCAGTCTCTATGCTTACATTAATTTTTAAAAATTTCATTTTTTTATTTGAAAGCTTCAATTAAAATGACTTCCATAGAAGAAAAAATAAACTTTCTTCAGTAGTTATAATTGAGGGAAAAAAAAGCATGGCATCAGAAAGTGTATGAAGATAGGGAAGTCTTATCATGGGCTGTGGTTACTCAGAGCAGTACTGCCTTCTCACACAAAGAACAGATTGTGGTTTAACTCTTTCCATGGCCTAGTTTTATGTGCCAGTAGAGTATCAGAATTGTTCAAATCTGTGCTGGAAACTACTAATCAGTTTAATTGTTGCCTCTGTGGGCCTTTGTTAAGTGTCATATTGTAATGCAATTGTTTATGTCCTGAAGTATCTTCCTGTATTGTCTCTCTACTCTTTTTTCCTTTTTTTTTTTTTTTTTTTTTTTTTTTTTTTTTTTTTTTTTTTTTTTTTTTTTTTTTTTCTTTGTAGAAAAAATTATNTTTTTTTTTTCCCTGTGAAGAGAACATGATCATAGGTAGACTGCTTG
Source organism: Pachyramphus minor (assembly GCA_013397135.1). NCBI lineage: Eukaryota > Metazoa > Chordata > Aves > Passeriformes > Tyrannidae > Pachyramphus > Pachyramphus minor. The sequence continues at coordinate 175,238 of VYXB01000135.1, forward strand.
CAACTTTTCTGTTGCTTTCTGTTTGATTTGAGAACAGTTAGGGAAGAGAGGTAACTAGATCTAGTGGGTTTTTTTTACCATTCAGGAAATTTTGAAATTTGTTTGAAATTTGAAGATTTAAACATGAAATCCTTTGCCTGAAGCTTCTACAATGGCAGTCTGCACTCTATAATTGAGACCATTAGTTATACTTTCATCATTTTTACCTAATGGAGTTAATCAGCCTATTGATTAAACATAATTCATTCCTTGTCTAGCAGCGTAACTAAAATAGTAGTTTGTTAATTGTATTCTTGAATATAATTACTTAAAAAAAGATTCAGTTTTAGTTTGATTGCACTATGCCACTCAGTATGATGAGCAATCTGCATGGTATTTAAAACTAAATATGCCTGCACACAGGAAGAAAGATACCTCCCCTAAGGTCTTCCTTCCAAATCAAAATACAGTAATGTTTAATAAGCGGATTGCACTGTTTTAAACAGCAGACTTGTTCATGGAAAAGAAGTTTTTGGGAAAAGTCTAATTAGATATTAACGTAGATGTGTAGGATGGTACTTTAGGCAGACAAATCAAATTAATTGAATTGCTATAGGATGTACTTGTAGACAACAACTAAGCTTTACCTCCTTAATGCAATCCGTGTTACTGCTAGGCAGAAGATAAGAACTTGCATGAAGAAGCCAAATGATAGAAAAGGATATTTTGAAACTGTAAATAAATTTCATGGATTTCATAAAAGCAGCATTTGACCAGCAGTGGACTCGTAATGTCTCTTTGCCACAGCATGCAGAAACACAAAGAATGCAAAGTTTGTGCCAAGTTGCCATTTTTCATTGTACACCTCAGATTGATTTTTAAGGGGTTTAGAATAATTGCCACACTCATGTGGTCAGTTAACAAATTAACTGACTCCGTGGGGCTTCAAAACCCACAGTGGAGCTGCTAGAAGGACATAAATGTAATTTTTCTTCTCACCTTCATAAACTCTTAATTTTACAGAGTTTGGGGGATTGTGGGAGGGAATCCCAAAGAGCTGAAAGTACAGAAGCTTCTGTTCAGGATTTGTATATGACACGTTGTGTCTTTTACCCACTTTCCCTTACGGTATACTGGTTTCTCTAGTTACCACCACTGGAATGGTGCTGTTTCAGTGCTGGAATGTTGGACGTTTGATAAGAAAATGGATCAAGTTTAATGGCGCATGCTCTTTGTGCCACCAGCAGTCTCTTGCTGAGAGCATGCTCCAAAAGCGGGAACTCTGTGGCATTACACTGAGCATGTATATGCTTTGTGTTTCTGTGCCACAGAGAAGAGAAATGAACTGTGGCATTCGCCTCAGCATTCTGAACATTTCTGCTCAGATTTTTTAAACCGTATAGTGTCCTCTTTGTGCAATGGTACTTTTCTTGATGTTAGCTGTTCACTCAGACATTTAAATGTTAGGAAAAAAACCCTCATCTTGGTAGCATCGCTTTTAAATTATGTAGTCTCTGCAGCATTGTGGGATGAAGTGAGGGGAGGCATATAAAATAAAATCTTCACATGGTTCTTTCAAAGAATGAAGTATGGGGAAAAAGTGATATTCTGTGCAATTCTCGCCTGCTGCCTGACAACAGTAGTAATTTCATAAAAGGTGTTATGCAGAAATTTGCGTAACTTTTAAGTGTTTATTCTCTTTGTCTTGTATTTCACTTGAAGATTTTCAGAAACCTTTCTTGATACTGCTTAAGTTATGAGATGCTGACTTTCAGTTTTCTTTTTCTCTTCTTCATTTTTTCCTTAACTTCTTTCCACAGGATGAATTTCACCCGTTCATTGAGGCACTTCTTCCACATGTCCGTGCAATTGCCTATACTTGGTTCAATCTTCAGGCTCGAAAACGCAAGTACTTTAAAAAACATGAGAAACGAATGTCAAAGGATGAGGAAAGAGCAGTCAAGGATGAGCTACTTAGTGAAAAGCCTGAAATTAAACAGAAGTGGGCATCCAGACTCCTGGCCAAGCTGCGCAAAGATATTCGCCAAGAGTTCCGGGAGGATTTTGTGCTCACGGTGACTGGGAAGAAGCACCCATGCTGTGTATTGTCCAATCCTGACCAGAAGGGCAAGATTAGGAGAATCGATTGCCTGCGACAGGCTGACAAAGTCTGGCGTCTGGATCTAGTCATGGTGATCCTGTTCAAAGGCATCCCCTTGGAAAGTACGGATGGAGAACGTCTCATGAAATCCCCACATTGCACAAATCCAGCACTTTGCGTCCAGCCACATCACATAACAGTATCAGTCAAGGAGCTTGATTTGTTTTTGGCATACTACGTGCAGGAGCAAGGTAGGAAGCAGATTGTCATGTTTCTATGTTAGTATGTCAAACTCTGATTCCAAGTAGCCCTGTTTCCCTTGTGGGCTGGCTTCCAGTGAACATTATTCTGTGGTCTGTAGACGTATTGTGGGTACATACCCATTTGTAAATCAGCATGTGTACAGATATACTTAAACACACACATATTCCTACAGACCTGTGTAAGTGACATGCATGCTTGTTATACATGCCTTGTTCTCTTTCAAGACAGACACATACCAAGGCAGTACTTTCATTCCACTGAAGTTGCCTTTTTTTGGCCAAAAAGTGGAAATATATAATTGTGACTTCAGAAAACATTTTTCTTTAAAAAAAAAATGAAAACACCAAAACTAGCCCCTCCAGTAGTGCTAGTAACAGATGAAGGTATGTGCAATTGCACATACTACAAATACTTATTATTGTCTTTGTAGTTACAAATAATCAAGAAGTTATTCTTAAACTGATGAATCAGCTATCACATGGAAGAGCAGCTGTAGACTTTCTCACACCTATGAAATAAAATTTGAAAATACTTTATCACAGATGCACTTTTTGTAAATACCAAATAGAATCAGAATTACAGCATACATTATCGAATGTTTTATTAGTGTTTTGCATCACTAACTTATCTATGTGAGCTTTAAAACAAAGATCCAGGTCATAATATTTTGCGATAATTTTCTATGTAAAGTATATTTTCAGAATCACACTTGCATGCTTTCATTTGGCAGGTAATTGAAATGTGGAAAATTGCAGGAGCTCTGTAGAAGAGCTTCTTAAAAATAAGTTTAAGAATGCAAATAAAACCAGGGCTTCTGATAATCATGTATCAGGGCAGAAACCTACTGGTTATACTGCATATTCAATAGGCAGGTTCCCTAAAGTTGTAAATGGCTGTAAGTCGATGAAGGTGGGTTTTTTTCCTCTGATGCCAAGGCTTCTGAAATGCGTTTTCTCTGTTAGGAATCATTTTGGTTCTTTCTGGTGATGATACCACCTTCTAGATGTCTTTGTACTGCTGACTAATCAGCAGTAATAAATCATTTATTTTTTAGCTGCAGATCTCAACTATGGAAAGTTTGACCGTCTGCAGATGGTGGGGCCATTTCACAACTTGGCCTGGTAGTAGGCAGAAATGGCCTGCAGAAGGGCAGATGGCAGGCTGTTATCTGATGCCCGATAAATAACTGTGGGATTTAACTGGAAAACAAATGAAATTGATTTTGTTAGTAACAAAAAAGTAAAATTGCACATCTTCATTTGGTGTGTACTCATTCTTTCAAAGAATGGATACAAAACACAATCTTTTTGTTTTAAGTGGATTTCTCTTTTACCGGTTGCTCATGCAAGTGGAGCACTGTTTAAGTGATCAAATAAATCAGGTTATTTTTTTGGAATTATTTGTCATGAAAAAAAAAAAGTGTTTGTTTCCCTCCCCCCCTTCCTGGTATTTTTTGTGGATTTTGTCTCTCCACAGCAGCAGACACATTTAGATATTTTACAACAGCTTTAAGTAGCTGCAGAGTCTGGTAGATCTGATAGGAAGAAAGATTTCTTTGATAGCATTAAACAAAATAGCTTAATTACAAATAATTTGTACCTTTAAACTTCTTTTTTCAAAAAAAATTCAAATTATAATTTGAATGCATATGGTGTAAGACACACTTCCTGATTAATTCTGTGGATTTGCCTGTCTCTGAAAGTCAAAACTGCAGAAGGAGGCAAAGCAGTTTAGGCAGCTCTTGAGCCGAAGAATCTGGGGTCAGAGTACTCTTAGCACACTGTCGACTTACAAGTTGTTGGAAGCTAGTAACTTGAAGTGGGAGAAGGAATTGCAGGCATAACTGATTTTATTGATTTAAATGGATTGAGAATATGAGTTTATTTAAAACACTTGTCTAATCAGAAATGAGTAAGATAAGCATGCTATAATATTATAACTTTCAAAGTTACATGATGGTACTTTGAGAATGTACTGGAAGATGAAGCTGGCTAATTTCTGTATACCAAGTCACTCTTAGGAGACCCTTTTGTTTATTGTAAACTGCATGTATTTTTTATCTGTCTTGCTGCTTTACAGTAAATCCTTCATTAACATCTGTTGGCGCTCTTCTTGAAGAAGTCATACTAAGTTATCTTTGCATTTTTTTCACATTTTATCAAACTTTGATTCTCTATACTCATTGACAGCAGGTTAATTGTGGCATTTTGTAGTGCACTTGATTAAGAGCGCCAGGCTTTGTGAAAGATAAGTATGAAGTCAACCAAAATGCTGCATTATACATATGGTGTTTTGCCTTTTATTTATCTTTCTGAAGATATAAACATGCCAAATAGTATAATGTAAAAACTAAGTGGAAACATTGAAACAATTAAATCCCTGAATGAAATATGAAGAAGGAATTAGCGCATAACATGTATAAAGGGGCCAAGTAGTTTGCTTTTTTGTTGCTTTAAAAAAGAAGATTCGGGGAAAAAAGAGGAGGAAGGATAGTTCGAGTGCCAGTGATGGTTGCCAGTGGCACCAGGATTGGCATCAGACCTTCTTTGTTTAGCCTAGGATGTCTGTGATTTGTTGGTTGGCATCCGCATTGCAGTGCAGAGTAATGTTACAATATATTGACAATTTCCAGATCTAGAAGTGTCAATAATCTTTTCGGTTCTTAATAAAAAGAGCTGCTACTTCCATGTCTGCCTTGAAAGAAGAAATTAGGACTGATCTATGAAGTTCTGTCACTGACCAACTTCCTCTGATTCTCTTTTTTGCTTGTCTCAACATTCAGCATCTTTTTTTTTTCCCTCTGTGCTCTTCCTGCCATGCCCTTGTGATTTAAGATCTTAANNTTAAGATCTTAAAAAAAAAAAAAAAGGATTGTCATACATTGTGATGCTGCTGCTGCTTTGACTGAAATAGAGGAAGAAAATGGGAAGTATATACTGTGATCAGTGTTTAATGTCAAAATAATTCTTGATCATAAGGCACTTCCACAGGGCTCTGATTCTTGCGTGTATCAGGTGTGTGTGTATGTCCCACAAAGAGCTTTTATAAAACCCAAACTCAAAAATGGCATGAGTGCTGTTTCTATTGACAGAATTGCTTTTTTTTTTTCTTTTTTCGCCTTTTTTTTTTTTTTCTTCCTTTCCCCACCCCCTGGCAGGCATCGATTTCTATCATCGGACATCAGTGTGTCCCTCGTTTGGTATTTCAGTCTATAAAATCATTTGATGGTATTTGATTCAGTGCAGCGCTTATGCTGTGTTCCCGTTGCTACAAGAACCGCCATTTTGTTTGTTGAGTGCCAGGAGAAGGGAAAAAAAAGGCAGACAATGTGCTTGATGCCAATAATGGTTGCCAGTGGCACCGAGGTTGGCATCAGACCCTCTTTGTCTAGTTGCTGAATGCCTTTGATTCGTTGGTTGGCATCCGCATTGCAGTGGGCACATTGGAAAGTTTTTGACAATCAGTGAATGAAAGCTGCAGTACTTGTTTACTGCAACAGAACCTAGATAATGTAAATCTCTTCTTCTGATATATGTTTTACTTACTCTTGCAGTAATTAAAAAATTAAAAATTGCCTTTCTTTTTCTTTTTTCTGAAACATAAAATACCTATAGCAATGTCTGCAGGACATATAGCCTGGTCTGCAGGATTCCTAAATCCTGCATCACCTCTGCTACTTTTATTTTTGCAGCATAAATAAATTCCTAACTTGATGTTAGGTATTTCAGCATATACTGAGTGAAGCACAGTAGACCTTGAGAAATGCTTTGGGAGTTTAAGTGCTCAAGCCATGGTACATGTAAATGTTAACATTTGTAAGTGTTTTTAGTGCATGTGCCTCTCAGAGTATGTTTCTCTGATCAGTCATGTTACTGTTTACACTCTCCTTTGTCCTTATGTAAGGGTGATATAATTGGGGGAGCCCACATTCCCAGCTGTTAATAAACTCTGGAGTCGAGAGAGGAGAGGATCTTTTAAACTATCCAGGGAGCGGGGCAGAAAACAGACACAGATGTCCTTAGTCCTGTACTGTTCAGGCACTCTTGGTCTTTTAGCGTCTTAAACCATCAAGATGCTGCCACAGCTCCAGCTGCATTACTTTGTTACCAGGAAATTGGCAAAAAGAATAAATCGTTTCTGTTGGAAGTTTCCTAGATAGTTAGCATTAATATTGCTTTCCGGTTAACAGCTATTATCTTGTTAATTAATAAGAGGGATTAGCAGCTCTACCCAAAAGGCTGCACAGAAGGAAGCCCGGCCTACATGAGTCCCTGAGTCGCCAGACTGTGTCCTGTCTCTTGGGGACTGGAGTGAGGGGGCTGGGCCAGGAAAAAAAAGAGAAAGCGAGAAAAAGGAGATGAGAGAAGAACAAGGGCACTGGCCAGCCATGGGGAGAACTTTCTGTGTGGGACCCTCCTACTGTAATGCCCCTGCTGCTGCCGGGGTGTTGGCAGGTGCTGGGTGTAGCAATGGCTGTGCCCTGACCCTGCTGTAGGTCTCATGCCACCCACTAGTGGGGTGCAGGCACGGGCACACCCTGCTTTTGTTGTGCTCTGCACTCACAAAAAGCACTTCTGCAGATGACCCCAGCTGGGGTGCAGGGTGCTGCAGCCGTGTTGAGTCAAAACTTTTGCCCCCCAGCTGAATGCCAGCAAACTGGCAATCCCTAACCAAGTGGGCATATTGCTTTTCCACTTTACATGGTCCTGGCAACATGTGCACCTTGTCTTACTTGAAAAACGTGCCCTCCTTCGAGAGGGAATTGTAATTCTTTTTTGAACTTAATACATACGAATTGCAGAAGTACGTGGGTTCATCAATGGCTTGATCTTTTTTAAAGCTTTTTGAGTTTTGTGAATGTATTTCTATAGGGAGGTCGAATTTTGAGAGAGGTTTGTATGGTAGTTTTCACGTTATTCTTTAGTTTACATTTAGAAAGTACAGAAAATTTATTATATACACATCTTGTAACAATTCTTTCTATATTTTAACATGATAAAATTATTTTGCTTCGTTTTATGTGACTACATGAAATTCCACCTAAGAGCATATTCAAAATCATGTTTTAAGCAGTTTCTGACTAAGTGATATTATATTCATATGCCTAAGTAGTGTGACACCATCCAGATGGATTTTGGATGAGGGTTTGCATTTCTTCTGTTCACTGATGCTTCCATGTACAATTAATAAAAAAATTATGGGCAAATCAATCAGTGTGTTGAATTGCTGACTGTTCCTACTTCTGTTAAATCTAAGGATTTGCCTCCTTTTGAATTCCTATGAACACACAGTAGAACATTTTACCTGTTTTGCAGAAGGATATGTCAAGGTTCAAGGTGATTTGTTGGAGTTTACACAGCAAATCATGAGTTACAGCAGGAACAACAGGAAATAGAGCTTATTATTGCCTGTACCTACAGGCACCTAGGTGCTTTAGGACCTTGTTACTTGCAGAGTGAAATGGCATGCTGATCTCCTGTGCTAAATATCAATTTTGAATCAGAAAGCCAGTGCAAAAACAGAAGTATGAATTTATATTTTAGCTGCTCTAGTATGAGAAGAGCTTTTTTTAGTTTAAAAATCTCATGAGGACTAGTAAACCTTTTTAAAACTAAATTAGTCTGGGCAATTCCAGTCTATTCAGGCATGCAGAAAATATAATTTTAAAAAACCTTTTTAAACTAGAAAAGACAGTGTATTTATTTATATATTTGTTTTCTAGTTTCCTAGTGTAAAATTTTGGATAACTAGTTTCTTGACTGTCTCTATTGTACTGAAAATTACAGGCAATAAAGACATTTGCCATTATGAGAGGGAGGTTAATTTAGTTTATATATGAGCATAATAGTGTTTTTTCCATTGATTATTATAGATACTTTATTTATGAAGAGGTAAGATACTGAAACATTTTGAAAGATTACTTATTTTTATTTTTCAGAATGTTAATGTGTGAGCTGACATTTGAACAGTACATCTGAAGAATTCAAAATGTATATTTTTTTCTTTTTAATTTTAGTTTTCCTCAGAGCAGGATTGCAGGTCATGTGACAGGTTCACGAGAAAGGAAAGGGAGTTTTCCATATTTAAGTTTATTGTTGCCAACAGGAATTAAATATATATACATTCTAGGAAGGAGCATTTACCTCATTCTGGTTTTTTCTTACCTGATACACTAAAATGAGTAATTTTCATAGGGTTAAAAAACAGCAATTTTTTTTTAAGACAAAAGAGATTTAGGTTTAAATAAATTCTATGCAACTAGTTGAAAATTTAGAGCTCAGTGTTAATTTATAAACGACATTTCGATTGACAGCAAGAGGCTGTAAAGAATAGAAAAGGAAACAGAAGATTTTTGCTTTACTCTGGTTTCAGACAGAGAAACAATACTGTGAACTAGAAGAATGCCTCTAAACTATAAATAAGGGCTCCCAATTCATAAAGAAAATACTTCAAACAAACCCAGAGTTTTATGTTTTAAATTTCTTAAATTTTCATGCATATTGGATTCACTGTAACTGTGAAAATTTCATTAAAATAATTAAACACTGAGTAACACTACAAGATCGATTTTAAAGTTAATTGCATGAGTTTGCTGTCAAATTCATTTCTTTTTCTAGCTTTCTTTTCTTCCTTGCTTTTTCCTTCTTCTCCTCCTCCCTGTTGCCAGTGTAGTAGCATGGTTATATTAAGGACAAGTGGCCCTCTGAAACTGTGGTCCTTAGATCAGCAGACTAATGATGTCAAACACAGTAATTCAAGAGGCTTCCTAAAGCATTACATTCCAGTCTCTGGAGCAAGGTGAAATGTTTCTTTGCTGTAATTGCTCACGTTAGGATGATGTTGAGATAAATTTAAATTGCTGTCTTAACTGCATAGGGTTCTTTCTTCCATTGTGGGGTGGAGAAGAAGACTCCTTATCTGGAGTCACTTCCCAGATACAAGGTGAACGAGAAAAGCAAAAGAAGTCTGTATGATTAGTCAATTTGTTTGATAGATGTCAATCAAAATGTAATTTGTTCTGGGAGGTTTAATGATTTTACTCTGTATCTCCTTTTTATATTTTTAAACTCTGGGGAAATTTTTAGAAGTTGTTGCTAGAAACCTGGCTCAGGGCAGTGAGGCCTGGATTAGGAAGAGGTTGTAAAGGCTCAGAAACTGGTAAAGAGGGAGTCAATCTTAGATTATTAGCTTTGTGTAAGAGAAAACAGAGTTAATTTCAGTGTATATATTGTATTGTCTGAGAGCAGTGAGTTGTGTGTGAAGCTGAAAGATTGTTTACAGTCTCCCTCCACCAAGTTCTCCTTTAAGAGAGTTCTTTCCTTTTCTGAAGTATATTGGGCTTTTTTGATTTTACATAAAAATATTTCTTTAGCTTTTCTTAGCAATATTGTTATTGGCATTTGACCTTTGTTCTACCTTTGTTTTTTTCCTCACAAAGAAAGTGGTGCAAAACAGGCATTTCAGACTTGGCTTTTGGGGGGGATTTTGAGGAAGAGGTGATAGTCTAAAGTATGTTTATCCATAATAGTGTTTTGAATGTTTTTACTAGCCTGAGGACAAGAGCTTTTACCTTCATGCCCCTATGACTCCTGTGTGTTACATCCTGCTTGCTCCCAGACCCCTCTTCAAGTCCAAAAAGATGACTTAAAATTATAAGGACCTCAGAGTCATTTTAACATTAGTTTGCTCCTAATTGCCTATGGTGTTTGGGACCTTTTAAACTACGTGGTTGCTGCTTTTTTTTTTTTTTTNNNAAACGGGAAGAAATAGGGGAGAAATTGCTGTGATAGGTCACCGGGGAAGGCATGGTGCGAAAGCTTAGCTAAAATCCCTTCGATCATTAATTATTCTTCTCCCTCAGAGAAACTTTCAACTTTTTAACACTAACTGCCTATCTCTAGAATAGAAGGGACACATTACGTTTTCCAGTGTTACTCTGTAAAGGCACCTTCACTAAAGGCATCTCTGTGGCTGTAAGTGGGGTTTTAACTATTTCTCCTCTGAAAAAATACACAAGGAAATCAAACAAAACAATTTCCATTTTCTTCCTTTTGGAGTGAACAGGAAATCCAAATGCAAAGATGAACGATTAGTGAACTCTGAGAAACTTGGTGTGTTTGTTGAGAAATTAGGAAAAAAGTTTGTGATTTTTGTGTGATGTGAATGCTGTCCACAAGAAATATGTTATATATTATTTACAATTATTTGACAATTGATAATTTAAAACATTTATGTCTTGAACCTATTGTTTATGTATTTGACTTCCTGATCTTCAAACTATATTAACTTGAATTACTATACATATTTTCATAAAGGATGAATTTAAACAAGTGAAAGATGGTTATGAAGTAATTATCTTAAATCTAGCATTGTATTTGAATTTCAAGTCAATTATCTTGCCACATTCTTTGCAAGCTATATTCTTTGATGTCATAGGATTTATACTTTTGTCTTTAAAATAAAAACAGATAAATTTACACACATTAGAATCCAGTAGTTACAAACTCTTTGAGTTTAGAAATTAAATGTAATAAAAATATTCACAGAGTATGTATTTTTTGCTTGTTAATTGCATTGGCCTAAAATGCCAAACCTTTTTTGATGAAGTGACTAACAGAGAACTGCTTAGAAGATTATTATGGATGTGCTTTGTGTCTGAGAGGTAGCAGGTACATTTCCTGGAGCATCAGTTTTCCATTGTATGAGTAATGCTATTGAAAATGATGACAGACTTTTTGAAAGGTTGATCACACACCAGTGTCCCTGATTTAAAAATGTGAAAACTACTCCTAGTCAAGACAACTTATTCTGACATCTGCAATTTCTGAAAGGATTACCTTAAATTTGTTATGCCATGTTAAAACACGTGTTTTACGAGGCTGGCCTCAGCTCCTGGCCTTAGTGTCAAGAACCCTGCTATGTAATGCAGTGGGTCTTGTTAGGTTTAATTGACCAAAGCTGATTTGTTAAAACAATTCATTTGTGCTGTAACTCCTGCCCAGGCGAAGTTGCTACCTGAATCTCTTGACCTTGACTTGTCTGGGTCATGAAATGGCTGCGAACTGCTTGACCTCTCCATTGTTCAGCAGCCATGCCACTTCTTCCAGTTCTTTGTGGTAGTTGCTGACAAGAAGACCTCAGCCCCAAATTTACAGCCCAGCGGGTTTTACAGTGACTTTCTGGAGCAGCTGTGTCCTCCTTCGGATGTGCTTCTGATGTCACCATCTTTTGTCTGCTGACAGCGATGGGGACAAATTGACTGTCCTCCAGAGCAGAAGTGGTGTGGGGATTTCTAGGAGCTGGAAGAAAACTCCATCCTCTCTCAGGCTGCTGTGCCTTTCTGCTCTGGTAAGGTGCAGGGGGTCACTACATTTTTTGAGGGCAAACGTCATTAGTCTTACTCAATCCCATTTCCTTGTGAGCTTTGTTTGAGTGGGACGTGCTGGGAGGAAGGTTCTGCTTTGAAAATACTTAGAGGTGAAAATCTAATGGGTACGCACACCGCTTCAATTTTTAGGAGAAAAGAGTGATCAAAATAATTTCTAGGCATGGAATGGAGGAGTGTTTAATGTCAGTGTCATAAGTGGCTATTGATTTCTCTAGTACTAAAACATCAATTTCTAAAAGACCGAGGCTGTATTCAGGAGCAATCATGATCTCTAAAGCAAAGGACTTTACATGCTATGCTTGATGCAGTATCTAAAATTATTAAAAGGGGAGAAAGAACAATCTTTGTCATACCTCCCCCCGCCCCCCCCCCNGGGAGTCATTGGCCCTTTATCCTGACAGACTGCCTATTGTCAATATCCCTGATGTTAATGTCAGCTTCTTCATGTGGGCTTTGTGCTTCCTGTAATTATCTACAGTTTGACTGCTAAGACAGTTTAGTTTTTTGAGATGGGTATTACATCTAATTGTCTGCTGCATTGTGATACTGTTTTTGGAAGTAATGCCTTTTGAAATCAGTAACTGGATTTGTTGAAAAACTGGCATAGTACAACCTTGCTGGGTTAAGAAAGCTACTAGGTTAGTACTGGTATCACTATAAAACAATGAATTTGTAATCCAGTGGCCATCAGATAATTGGTATGTTCTTATTTTAAGGCTTTAGCCTTAAACTTTGCAGACAGGAGTAAATTTATTCAAACAAATTGACATAGTTTAAACCCCATATCCTTTCACAGCACTTTGCACTGACTTCTGCAGTGTATGATCAGGTTTATATTTCTGCAGTATACCTGATTTCTTTGCATATTTATTATTTCTTTTCTTGGGGAAAAAAAAATCTGATTGTCTGTGTGCATACACCATTCCCATGCACTTGTAGATGACCAAACATTTTCTTTCTGTGTGAAACTCTGCAATGTGTGATTTTTAATTGCAGTTTTATATTCCTCTGAAGGAAGAAGGTGGGAATGCTGGTGCAAGGAGCTTGAATACTATTACAGTGAGGACAGTGTAAAGTATGTCTCAATGTTTTGATGTAAGGACTTCAAAAACTTTGTCCTGATCCCCAGCCCTGCTGTGGCTCCCTGGGTGACCTCAGGCAGGTTACTTAATCTCTCTGTGTCTCTCATCCCAGGGAGAGAGAACACAACTTGCTTCAACGCTGCCTCAGCAAGGCTTGTGAAATACTGAGATAATGTACTAAAAAATTCAGCCCTCCTGTATTTCACTGCAAGCAGAATCCATGTGCTTGTGCCCAGCCCCCAAGTGGGCTATGTGTTGTAAAAAAATGTTGTACCCAGTTTTCTCATGCCCAGACGGAAGAAACTTGCCCAAGCAGGGAGGGCCAGCACAAAGCATTCCTTCACCGTAAGCCCTGAGGTGGTACTGTTTTGTGGGAGAGGGTGTCGGAGAGAAACGGCGCAGCGGAGTCGGCCTATCATAGGAGACCTGGTCTGTGGTGGGAGCATTCCTTATGTCACCCATGCTTCACTCAGCAGGAGCTCTGGCCAGGGCTGGCCCTTGAAGGTGGGCCATGGCTGTAGTGGCTTAGAGAGCTCTGTGAGTTTCCTTGACAGTGAAGGAAAAAATACTTTAGCTAGAAAGATAAAAGAAACACTCATCATGGGGCAACTGTATGTATGTTCGTCCATGTTCAACCATGTTCAACATCAGTGCTGCAAGAGTGGCCTTTGAGCTCAGTCATCTTTCTCTCTGCTCTGATCATGGGTTTTCAGTCAAGTGGGCCAATAGCTCAGACCAGAGAACACTGAAGTTCCTGCACTGTGGTCCTATGCACAGGATGATCAGGAGTTTCGGTGAGGTATGAGAGATGAAACTGAAGCTGATATACAGTATGCCTTTGTCTGGAATATGCTGGCCATCCTGTTTCATCTCCCAGACTTGGGCAGATCTGGTCTGTGAGGCAACTGATAGGGTGACCATTGTTTAATATAAGGGCTTAGTCCAGGGCTGTGTCTTAGAGGGCCCACCTTTGCCTGAAGTCCCCACTGATTGTATGAAACAGTCCTAAATACTTTATTAGTAACCTGTACTTTTTGGACCCTCTACTTTTATTCCTTAAGTCATTGCTTTCCTCATTCCTTCCTTTAAATGATATTTCAGGGTTGGTAATGAACTAGCCATGACAAGACCTACAAAATTACTGTGTCGGCTTCTCAGAGTGGGAAGTGACAATAATTTATGAAAATGAAGTCTGTCAATGCACTTTCCCCAGCTGATACTGAAACAGTGCAGTTTGCAGTGAACCAAGGGTTAACATAAAAACTTATTCTATTGTTTACCTTCCAGTTAAAGAATAACCAGCTTGTGCAGAAAGGAGAATTGAAAAATTGATTGGACTGTCTAGATTCAGACACATAATTTCAACTATATCAAGTTGTGATTTTACCATATATACATTCATAGGTGGGTTCATTCTCTATAGTTCATTCATCTGTAAAGGCTTATGTTGGAGAAGTCATGGACTTTGATGGTTTTATTAAACCCAAGGGAATTGTTTTTTAAAGCTATGTGTAATTACTTTAATTGGCTCAATTGTTGCTTTTTTATTTTTTTTCTAATTTTTTTTTTTTTTTAGTTAAGGAGACATATCACATTGTTACATAGAGCATAAGAAATGTTTTTTGCATTATAACTATAGTGAGGAGTACTGATATATTTTAAAAGGTGCTAATCTTGCATTGTCATGCACAAATGCTGTGTGTGTATGTAGTCCTCCTTGACCTTTCATGTATTTTTTTCACTATATTGCTGCTATAACTTGAATATTCTGGGACAAGAATTATAGTTGTCCTATAATGATTTCTGTTCTATTTACAACCTCCAAATAAAGGAAAAGCTGCTTATAGTAAAATGAGGATCACTGGTCTTTCAGTAATTAAATAGACTTGTTATACTGCATTAATCCTTTTTGGAACATTTGGAATGACTTCTTAGCACTCACAAACACAACATTAGGGCCAGCAATTAATCTGTTGTTTGTCCTTCAGTATTTTTTTGATGTAAAGAATGTGTGTTCAAAGATGTATTCCAGGTTCAGGACTAGCATCATCACAGAATCAAATAATGATATTGATAATTCAGTACTGTGAACCAAGACCTAGCAGGAAAGTGCAACTAATGGCATCCAACTGAAAGGACTAATGATGGTTTTCAATGCTATCTGATTTTGATTGGTATATGTGTGTGAGAAAAAAAAGTGTGAATTATTTGGAAGTAGCCAGAAACTTTCTAGTTTTCTAGTTAGCCTTCCTCATAGGTAGACTCTACATTTTGTCAGTAAAGAATGTGCTCAAGAAAAAACTCATTATCTTTCTAATGATGAGGGTAGTATTATTTTTATCAAGAGCATGTTTAGGAAGCATCTACAAAAGTAACACACCTAAACTTGAGTTGTCTGGCAGAGAAATGTTTCAGGTGATCTCTTGATGTCCTTTGTAATCTCAGGGTTCGGTGATGCTAATGCAGTAGTCAAATTTCTTTGTTTTCTGAGCTCTGACTTCACAAATAACGAGCAACTAAAATCACCTGAACTTTCTCTCAGGCATTTGCAGTTTTGTAATTGCTTTTCTGGACATAGCCTGTTTAGTTTTCTTTGATCAGAAAGCCATACTAATTCAGTTGGTGTTGTGTTGGAGTCTTGTGCTGTGTTGCATTGTTCAGCTGTAATTAACTTGTACTATGTACAGAGCATTAGCTTCTGAGCCTAGGTTAGATCAGCAGAAGAGTCTTATGTTCCTGTGGTCTATAGTCTTAGAACACATTATCCTATTGCAGTAAGATAAAAGTGTTTTAAATATAGTCCAGCCAGTTTGACCTTGTCAGAATTCAAGTCATATTATTGTTAACCTGGGCTTGCTGAAGTGTTTTGCAGTAGGATGAACATTAGGACAGACCCTATTCTGTCTCGTGAGAGGGCTATACATAGATCTTAAGTTCCACATTATGGTAAAACGAGATACTCTTTCTTCTTTGTGCACATGACGCTTTTCTTGCCATTGATAGACACTTGTGTCTGAGTCCAACAAATGCAGTTGAGACACTATAAAGCAACAATATTAGATCATGTAGATATGACTGCTGAATAGCAATAGTTGCAGTTTTTATTTTGCGAAAGAGCGATTAGTTACCGCTTTATTGTAGCAACTATATTTAGGAAGTTCTTGGCTTTCATTGCACATTCAGGTGTCCAGATGAACAGAATGTAATATAGTGATTAATCTACACACTGTGTAAAAGTTGCAAAAAGGCTCTAGAATTCTTAGATTTGATTTTTCTGAAGTTTGCCTACACAAACACAATGATAAGTAAAGACATCATGGTGAGGTCTGAGGAAGCTCATGGGAGCCCTGAAAGCATCAAAATTGCATTCATATGGAATCTTCATGTGCTTTTATGTACACTGCTCCTATGGGTTCCCTACAGGATGTCGACATACTTGGGAAAAACATGTCCGTAGCGGATTAACTTGAACATGTCTCTGCTATATGTGTGTTTTATTTTCTAATACTAATATATGCATATGAATCTGACTGACTGTGTCTGTTGATGTGGTGTTTGATACACAGTTTTCAGTTTCAGTGAATGGTGTTCTAATTATTAGGTATCTTAGTGTCTAAGATGCCTTACCTTGGTTTTCAAGTCTGGTTTCTTTATCATTGGTAACACACGACCTGTTTGAAAGTGGCACATAGAATCGTAAAGTCACTTAGGTATGAAAAGACCTCTAAGATCATCATATGTAATTGTTAACCACTAATCCCTAAGCACCACATCTGCATGTCTTTTAGACACCTCCGGGGACACCTCAACCACTTCCCTGGGCAGCCTGTTGCAATTCTTGACACCTGTTTTGGTGATCAGTTCTTCTGCCAATAACCAATATAAACTTTCCCTGGCGCAACTCAAGGCCATTGGCTCTTGCCCTGTCACAAATTACTTGGGAGAAGGGACTGACTTGGCTCTCTCAGCTGCTCCTCACAGAACTTTTTCACTAGACTCTTCACTATCTCTGTTGCTCTTTCTGGACTTGCTTCAGCACCTGAATGCCTTTTCTGTGGTGAAGGGCCCAAAACTGAGTACAGGATTCAAGGTGAGACCTCACCGGTGCCATGCTGACATATTTCTTGTTGCCTTTGTGGCAGACAGCAGGGTGGCAGAATAACTGCATCACTAGACATCACAGATGATGAATGAATGTGCCAGCATTTCCTTTCTTCATGGAGCATCTCCACAGAGACAGTTGAAACTCATCAGCATTTTTGGAGTCTGTCACAATTCGAGAGCTAGGTAGCTCTTTGTCAATGGAAACTGCAGCAGTAACCCAGCTCCTGCCACAGCTCTGGGGATGTGGTAAGTGGGTGAGGTGAGAGACTGCATGTGGGGCTATGGAGGAGTGGGCAGGGACAGAGTGAAGAGTACTCAAGAGTGGGTGTGAGTAGCTGGCAGTGGAGGATTCCATCTCCTTTGCCAATAGCACCAGTTTTGAAACCCCTGCATTAGACAGGTTTGTTGACTTCTGAACAGTAGTCTCTCTTCTCCTGTCTCCATGGTAACCCAAAGTTCCTGTGTACAGAATGTTTGTGGCTCTGGATGCTGGGAGAAGAAAACATGCGTATCAAATGTTGTCTTCCATTTAGAAAAAATAAAAACAAAGAAAGGTGAAAAAAATCTTAATTTTTCTCCCTTTCCCTAGTTTTTTAAACATGAAGGACATTCTTTTTGTATTTTGTAGATTAATATGTGTCTTGTCTAGTATCTTTGAACCTCATTTGTCTCAGGAGGAGTTATTTTACAGTAATTTAAAGTCATAAGACTGAATTCATGTTGTAAGGTCTGTGTTCAGATTCATACTGCTTCTGTAAAGGATGCTTGGCCTGTTCAGAAACTATTCTGGTGTATTGGGTTCCCAGGCAACAAAACTAGAACACATATGACTGAAGTACTGCAGACTCTCTAGACTGTAGACCTAATCCTGCAAATCCCTATTTACATAAATCCCACTGATTTCAAAGGGCCTGCACATGAGAAAGCAGGTTTTACAGGATCAGCCATTCTTCCTAGAGACCAACATCTGTTGCACCAACTGTGATAATCTCATGACTGTTAAAGAAAACTCTAAGGAAACATTTTATCTGGGCTAAAAGAAAACAGCAAAATAGTAACATTGTTATCTAGTGCTATAAAGTGGATTATTACCAAAGCAACCCTCTGTGTATATTGTGTCTCTCTTCCCTTCCTGCATATTTTTATTTACTGTAGAGAAAATGCTGTATGTAGCTATGCGTTGTTATGCTGTTCTACACCCATGTTGTATAAAGTCTGTAGGCAATACTGCAGATGTTGAGATAGGCTTAGATACTGAAAGAGACCTTTGGCA
This sequence comes from Pachyramphus minor, assembly GCA_013397135.1. NCBI lineage: Eukaryota > Metazoa > Chordata > Aves > Passeriformes > Tyrannidae > Pachyramphus > Pachyramphus minor. The sequence goes on from VYXB01000135.1 coordinate 193,429, forward strand.
TGTAGGTTGATGACTGTCAGTGTCTTGAAATTTTTGGAAATAGAGAAAGAAATGTCTTCAGTACAATTTTAAGGTATTCTGGGTCTTGCAGTTCAAGTCTGTGCTGTTTTGGCTTTGGCTGAGTTACTAAAGTAGAATAGTCAAAGAGTCCACTTGGCTTTCACTGTGGAAGGGTGGATGGGCTATTGGTAAGATTGCAAAGAACTTAAAAAGAAGAGCAAAAGTAGATGGTGGACATGTTGGGAAGAGTAAGTCCAATTCCTTTGCTTCTCTCTAAGAACAGAGAACACTTTCATAGCTGTGGTAGCACTTGCTGCAGCTGGATTTTAGTAGTTTTTGTGATACGTACACGTAAGTCTGGTGTGAAAGGGACAATAGGCTGCTGCCTTACCTTGGTTGATTCCCAGTTCCTGCGGGCCTGGTTTCATTACATGCAGGAGTGTGTGGAGTTATAGGGGTGAGGTCATTTAATGTGTAGTAAGATTTCATGTGTGTATTTGCTGCAGTCCTTCGGCTGTACAGCTGAAGGCAGAGAAGAGGAGTTGTTCATTGTCTCTTGCAGGACAGAGGTTATAATAAAATAGCTGTAGAAAAGCAAAACAAAAGAGCTTTGCAACTCAGTTGGGCCATTAGTATGTTGTAGATCTCCCTGAAGTCCAGAGGCAATGGTGGTCTACACCAATGATGAACTATGTGCAGAGTTCTTCTAGCATTTCACCCATATTTTGTGTTCCCTGCACTTAAAATTTATAGTCAGTCTGCATATAACAAGGACAATGGTCTGGGATTTCTGCGAGTGACATGATGGACAATAAGGTACTGTTACTTATGTGATCAATGTGAAAAAGGAGTAAGATAGCAAACATACCTACAGTGCATCTTATCAGAAGCTTCAGGGTTGGTGGACAGAGTCGTGCTATTCCTCTAGATGAGTGCATATTCTTGTAAATTTTCCTGATAATTTTGAATGTTTTAGATGATTCTTCTCTCCCCTCTCTGAAATTAATAAAATAATGTTCAGAGCCTAATAGACAAGGTTTGAGAAACCTGTATTTTACCGATGTGCAAAAGCTAGGATATAAATGAAGCTTCTGTACAGTTCAACCTGAGAAAGTAGCGTGTTCAAAGGTGATGCTTTTATTCACAAACTGTAACTTTACAGCATCTTTTCTTCTCAGTATCTTCTGTGGTTATTATGAATCAACTTTCCTTAAATGTGCAAGATTCGTAATTAAGCAGGCTTTTCATTAGGGGCAAAAATGTTGACTGTAGGTTTTTCTTCAGTGCATAGACTTCAGAAGGAATGTTTTTCCATCTGTAATGTATGGATTGCCTATTTAACTAATCTGCTCCCTGTCCATGGAATCATACTGAATAGTGTGTTAATAGCCTTTAATATTTTTAAATTAAATATTTAATTTCAAAAGTTCATGGTGGTTTGTAAGAAATTGTGAAGATTATTATGGGCAGCTCTTTTGTAAGCAGTTCGAACTCTATCTAGAAGAAGTGAAAAGAAACTTCTATGGTACACAATACAAGACTGTATTTCTATCAGAAAACTTAAAAGGCTCATCTTGGACACCACAAAAGTGTGACTCTGGCACAGCCTTAATCCAGATAACAGTATCAAAATAAGAAGTGTCTTACAAAATTTATGAGTAGAAAAAAATTTATGAGTAGTATTTTTTCCTACACAAAGTAAATATTTGAGCATGTGTGGCAGGTAGTGTTCTCACACATTTGTTGAAAAGTGAGAAATATGAGGCATATAAGCAAGTCCAGATTTTTAAGAGGCCTCTTGCTTTAAAGTGTGAATGCACTTGTTCGTGTGAATGTAATGAACCTTTGACCTGCAGCAAATTAGTGTAAGCCATAAGGGACCTTGATGTGCTTTCTGTCATGATCTTTATTATTACCATGGTTGTCTTTCCTTTTGGTGTTTTTTGGATTTTTTTTTCTCCTTTACCTATGTTGTCAAAACATAATTATTTATAGTGTGTATGCTCAGTAATAGCAGTTTATTTCTACATGGTTTACAGAGAGAGTTAGAAGCCAACAACTATAATTATATCTATGTTCATAGCTTAGCAGCAAACTAGGAGAGTGAAGTTAAGGTATGCCACTGATGGAGTACATCCAGTAAGAATTATAGGGTAAAATCATTGCTATACATTCTTTTGGTTTAATGAAAATTGTTACTTACATTTGATTTTTGGGGGTTTACCACTGCCTGTTGTGTTTATGTGACCGCATGAAGAGTATTTAAGTGTGTTTATTCTGTGAATATCTTCTTCTTGTATTTATTTGCCACTTCTTCCTTCTGACTCAGCAAAACTGTAAATTACAGACAGTAACTTTCCACAGTAACCTGACATTTGTGCTTTGTGGAACCGATGCCACTTTTACCACTAGTGGTGCAAGTATACAAGCAAGGTTACATTCATGTACATCAAAATTTAACTGTTAAGTGTGACAGTCATTATTCTTTACTGGCCTAGTTGCTCATGCTAAACGTATTTAAATGAGGCAGTAGCCTATAAGGTTGCAATAAGTATAACTGAGATTTATATACAACAGGTATTCTATAATAAGGGAAGTCAACGTTTAGGGATCCAACTCAATTGCACATATGCATTTACATGTATAATTATTTTTTATTATTTGGCAGTTAAATCTGAATGCTGTGTGAGCATGTGGAATATAGTTTATTTGTTGTGGTTCATTTTTTTTTCTTTTTTCTTGCCATAATCATGCATATATTTAAATATTATTTTCTTACTGAGGCAGACTTGAATTCAACACAGAAATATTTAATTTCCTGAACATGATCAGCACCACCCTGTGAAAAGATGCAAATCCTCTGTCATTTATACGGTGAAAAAAGTTTAGCCAAACAGAAAGAATTACCATAGACACAAGAGGCAGGTCTAAGAGACCTGAAGCTACTGAAGAGTCTAAGTGTATAAGACAGGTAGCAAGAGGTCTGTATATAATATGAAGTTTCTTCATTTAATGCATTGAGCAACTTTCCTTAGGCTGAACAAAAAACATGTGGCAAATTGAAAAGGAAACTCTAATCTCCAGTATCTGGTCCCTGTACCCATTCAAATGGGCCACATTACCCTGTTCTCAACTCTTGAAAGTTAGGGCTGATTTCCTGTAAACAGTGTGCCCACATGTTTATGTCTCCTGTTGGTTCTCTGAGACTCCACTAAACTCCCTCTTACATTGGGCTTGTGTGGTACCATCACGTTGGTATCCAGTTTTAGAAGGGAAAGTGCAATTACATTTTAAAGGGTGTTAGTGGACGCTGTTGTGAAGTACATGATAGTAGGACATTTTTGTCACAACCTAATTCTTACACAGAGAAATATGAGCTCGGGAAGTGCTTTGTGCTACAATGGTTTAGCCAGGAGTTACGTGAAGGAAATTGAAGCAAGATTAGGATATGGCATTTTGTCAGCAGACCCAACAAACTTTCTCTATTCTGTTGAACCAGCCAGGCACCTTGCAGCAACTACACAGCACTCAGTTTTGGCCAGCTGGCTCGTGGCACAGTCATACCATTGCCTACAAAATACCATGTATATACATCCACACTTGTAATAGCAATGTGAACAGGGGAGTGGTCAACACTGACCTTGCAAATAGCACCTCTCCAGCTCAAGTGACAGGGATGAGGCATGCCATGTGCCAGGGAAGGGCAATGGTGATGGCAGTTGCTTTTCAGATGCAGCTCGTGTCTTCTAGCAGGCTCCCTTTGAAGTACCCAGCTGCATCTTAGCAATGTAGCCCACCCTTGTAACACGACCTAGCAGAAAAGCAGCAGGAGTGGCTCCAGCTAACTACCTTTCCTCTTTGCAAGGCCTGGTTGCCTGTTTGCAGTTTATATGGAGGGAGGGAGGGAGGGATGGATTTATTATAGGCTACTTTATTCTCTGTTTTATAGTTGTAGGGCTTTCTCATGTCCATCCATCTCTNTTTTCAGATGCAGCTCGTGTCTTCTAGCAGGCTCCCTTTGAAGTACCCAGCTGCATCTTAGCAATGTAGCCCACCCTTGTAACACGACCTAGCAGAAAAGCAGCAGGAGTGGCTCCAGCTAACTACCTTTCCTCTTTGCAAGGCCTGGTTGCCTGTTTGGAGTTTATATGGAGGGAGGGAGGGAGGGATGGATTTATTATAGGCTACTTTATTCTCTGTTTCATAGTTGAAGGGCTTTCTCATGTCCATCAATCTCTAGCCTCCCTGATTTTTTTTTTTTTGAAGTTTACAAGAAATCAGAATAAACACAAGTTCCCATTAGTTTCAGAACACTGTCTATATTGAGTTATGGATGCTTTGGATTTAAAAGACCCTTGTTTCTGCTGGCAATGACCGCAACATTACTTTTTTGTTTCAAACCACTCCTTGAAAACTTAAATTTGGAGACACAGAGGAGAAATCACCAGGATTTAACTTTCAGTTTCTGTCTGTTTCTACCTCTGTACTCTCCATTTAGTTTTCATTTGACGGAAAATTTTGTCAAAAATGCTTATTGTCATAATAAAATGAGAAGAATAATCTGAAATAGTTGAACTCCCCAGGAAATAACAGGTTTTTTTCCTCAACTAATATTTGTCATAGGATTTAGTGTGGTCATTCTTTTTTAGGGACTGAAAGGAGATGCTCAGATTTAACATGTGCACCTTGTTAGCAGTGTTTTGACAAAGAGCAGCAGCTGCATAAACTAATCTTTCTGTAGCTTTCACACATGGGACTCAGTTAACAATGAGGCACTTTCAGTATCTAATCCTTTCTATGTTTCAAAAAAAAATGTCCTGGTTTCTGTACATTTTTCCATGTGTAACTCTTACCTATAAACTGAGGCAAGTGACAGATTGTAAATGGACTGACTTTGCATGACGTTTTATGTGTAATTTATAGAAGACAATGGCACTTGTGTTTATACTCCTGGTAAATTCAGATTAAAGTGAAGATTAAAGTCTGTTATTTGCAGAACGTTGTAATGATTGCAGAATCTAGAATAAAGGTTTGTTTGAAATTCCTGTGTCTCCAGCTCTGAAGTATAGAAAATCAAGAAGTATTGCCCCAGGTATGTCATTCAGCCACACTGAGGTAAGCAAGAGGAGGAAGAGCTCTGTAGTTATTGGTTATAGTAAACTATTGGTTATAGTAAGCCTTTAAACTCATGGTACATGTTGTAAGAAAGTCTGTATTTACCTATGGCACAGTCAAGGCACAAGACTGGATAACTGGGCCTTTAACTGATTTCCGAATGGATTTATGGCCAGGAATTGAAGTTTTAGATATTTTCATAGTGGAAATATTTGGAAATTTTGATATATTTTAGAATAACAGGAAATTAATGCAAGCTCTCTTTTAATTGCACTTGCCATTTGAAACTTCTATTTGAAATTCCTGCACTAGAATTATATAAGGAAGACATTCTGGAATTAAAGGGGCTTCTTGTCTTCTGCAAGTGAGCAGGAAGATGGCAAAAGGGTATAAAGACAGAACCTAAACAATATGCCATGAATTTTTTTCTTTCACTTAGTAAAACTTAAGTAAAGCTTAAATTGCTAAATTCAGAGTAGGCTATTATCACTACTTGCCAAATAGTACAGGCTTGTGCATCTGTCTAATCCATATATGAAAGCCACAAACAGAAGCACATAATTTGGCACAGCACCAGAAGCATGCCTCGGCACACTTCTGGAGAATCTTCCAAATGACTTACTGATTCAAAAATTCTATACTGTTTGTCTGTATGCATGTGCTGAGTATCTGGAGGAGTTAAGCATGAGCTCTGCCAGAAAACTATGTGTGTTATGTTTTAATTTGGGATATGATAATTATGTATCCCTACTAATTTACCAGAAGTTCTAGACGTATTACAAAGGGGATTTTGTTTGCTTGTTGTTTTTGTTTGTTTGTCATTTTGTGTGAGGAATGGTGACGTTTCCACTAAGAGAAAATTCACAGAGACAATGTATATGAAATGTGTGGAGACTGAAGAATACTTGTTAGTCAGAATTGCTTTCTCCCCCCCTCCCCCCAGTTACTTTGTTTTCTGCTATTTCTTCCTTCTTTTTCTGTAGAATTTTTTAAGGAAGGGGTTTGACTAGTGCTTAGAGACCTCAAAACTAGAGTACAAACTCATCTATAAAATAAATCTCAAGTCAAAAAATCAGTCTCTTTCCTTCCATTGTTCCTTATGTTAATCCCCTTAGGCTCTGGCACATCTTTTATTTCATAGTGAAGTGTTTCGAATATTCAGATGAATTTAAGGGTACAACTCCATTAAATAGCTGAGATCACTTTATGGACGACTTATGCAAAAAGAGGCTCTTTTCTCCTGGCCAGCGCCCTCTGCTTCCCACAGAATCCTTCTCTTGCCCTGACACTGGTGGTTGGTTGTCTCATCGCTTGCTGATTTCTATTTCATGCTGGCAGGAAGGGCTTAAGTGATCAGGGGGTGAATTTAGTCTGGGAACTCATCTGGTTAAAATAATACATTTACAAAAAACAGTTGTAACGATTTGACGATTTGAAATACAATGTAATGGAACATAGCAGAAAAATAACTAATCATTTCATTTTTTGAGGGGTGTGAGTTTTCCCTTTGTTTTAAAAGAGTGATCTTGTGTCTCTCATGCTTCTTTGCCACTCTAAATTAAAAATACAAAACTTTAAGTCATTTATTCTGTAGGAGTTACTCCAGTATAAATTACTGTTGTAGGCATAGTTGTTTAGAAGTGAAAAAAATACTTTAGAAGAGGAAAAGATGCTTTAATTCCAAAGCAGGTTTTCTGAAGGGGTACTATATTATGCCAAAAGAGCTGTCCTGTTAAATCTGCTGTATTGGACAAGTGTTTTGTGAAAAAACTTTTTTTTTGATTGCACACTGTATGTGCAAGAAAGTGAAGTAGATGCGTCTGTACTCTCGTTCATCCTTATGTCCATTCTTCAGCAGAACAATGACAGACATTGTACAGAGACTGAGAGAGAAATCTGCATTTTCTTAGATTTTAAAGATGTGGAAGTATTGTCACCTGACAGTTGTAAGTGTAAAAACACCATTGTATTTTTTAAAAAAATTGATGAACAGAGACTATGCTGAAAGGTGAGAGTGATGAAAGATAACTTATGTCATAAACTGAGATTCTGGCTTTTAGTTTGGACATTTCTAAGACAGCCAGACAAGTACAGAATATTCTATTGCAACAAGAAAAAGACAAAGCCTGTTTTGTCTTTTCTTAGTGTGACCTTGGCTAGCTGCCAGATGCCCACCCAGCTGCTCTCTCTCTCTGGCTTTGCAGCAGAACAGGGAAGAAAATGAGACCAGAAGGCTGCTGGGTTGAGATAAAGACAGGGAGGTCACTTACAGATTACCCTCATTGGTAAACATACTCAATTTGGGGAAAATTAATCTAATTTATTGCCAACTAAAATAGAGTTAGATGGTGAGAAACATGAAAAAAACTAAGCCACCTTCCCCCCGCACCTCCCTCTTCTTTGCGAGGTCAACATCATTCCTTCGTTCCCTCCACTCTCTGCCCTGGTGGTGCCGGAGGATGGGGAATTGGAGTTGTTGTCAGTCAATAACAGCTCCTCTCTGCTTCTTCTTCCTCATTTTACCCTGCTCCAGCATGCATCTTTACCATGGACTACAGTCCGTTAGGAAATATCCACCTACTCAAATGTGGAGTCCTCCACAGCTGCAATGTGGACATCTGAACATGAGGAGGAACTGTGTGAGTGAGCAGGTTTCCCAGAAATATTGTGGAGTCTCCCTCACCAGAGATACCCAAAAGCTGACTGGACACAACCCTGAGTAACATGCTCTAGGGGACCCTTCTTGAGCACAGAGATTGGACCAAATTTTTTCCAGTGCTTCTTTCCAACCACCCATTCTGTGATTCTGTGTGATCTGCTCTAGCGTGGTTCTCTACACTGGCTGCAGGGAATTACCACCATGGTCCCGAAGCATCCCTTCCATATCCTCCTTCTGTGAACTCGGTGTTTGTAGGGCTTTTTATCACACTTTTTTTTCCTCATTCCTCACTGTTTTTCCCTTTCTTGTATACATTTTCGTAGAGGCACCTCCATCTTGTTTGAGGGTCTCAGCTGTGCCCTGTGGTGGGTCTGTTTGAGCCAGCTGGAGCCAAGGCAGACTCTCTTCCACAGAGACCACCCTGTATCCCCTCAATGCCAACACCTGGACACCTACACCCAATATACTCAGCATTAAAGGATGTTGTTTCCTGTTGGAAGAAGACTCCATTCATTGCATATGCCATGGGGCAATAAGCCTTTCCTTAATAGGTTACAAAGAAGAAAAGGAGACACTCCTGTTCTTCCTTCATACTTCCTTCAAATTTACTGCATTAATCTAAGCATATATCAGATATGCAAAGTATTAGAGATATATTCTACATGAAATTTTTCAAAGACTTGGTATGGAACAAAAAGGCTTTAACAATTTCATTCTCTGCTTTGAACACAGTTTTCAAACGTAGCTCTACATGTAAGGAAAATGAGACATGTCAGCAGTTGTTTCAGCTGAGGTTTTGGGTGAGCTTAATTTATGGAGGTGTGAGTAAAATCTGAGTTACTGCAGGTAAACAGTTTTTTGGCATCTGTGTGGGAAACTGTGGTTTAGTATTACAGGACCAATTTATTAATTTCAAAACTTTTGATAAAAAACTTTGGATTTGCCTGCTTATTGTTGTGGTTGGAGGCTCCAAAACTAAATGCTACTGTTCTTCATTCTTCTCTTCCACCCCTTCACCTCCCCCAAACAATAGAGAAATTTTAGGACAGTAGTGTGGTATATTAATTATTCTTCAAATGGGTTTAGGGTTTTCTCTCTGTATGGGAAGCTGTTTGAAGTAAGCTAAATAAGCACAGCTGCAAACTCGGCTACTCTGTTCTACACTCCAGTAAAAACTTTGTACCAGCTTTTGGTGTGAACATTCTCAACTTGTGCTGAGTGCCTTTGTGCAGGGAAATTTATTGCATTGGCAGAGTTTAGTAATATGATGGCATTGCTAACTCTGGACAATGCTGCAGTGATTGCCCAGTGTAGACAGACTGTTAAATGAAATACATCTTGGAAGCTGCCATATTTTCCTGTGTAACTGATGTGGATAGGCTGCTGAAGAGAGAATTTATCTGTTTATATGTACTTCATATTTAGATCTTTTTAGAGGAAGGCTGAAAACTGATTTATTTGCCCTAAAAGTCTATTGATAATGCCAAGAATAAAATGTAGTAATCTTTTTTTTTTGTCTTGTAACATTTAATAGAAAAAAAAGCTCCTCAGTAATCACTTTTGTGAGGCTAAGAATTAATCAGAAGAATTGGGCTTAAAAATTTGTGGAAGTAAATGAAAAATAATATGAAAATGAACATTACAATTAATACTGTCTACAGTTAAAGGATCACAAAAATCTGTGCAGTATAATAATATAATAATTTTTATATGTAACCTTAAGTTCAAACCAGGGAAGCAAATTTCCTAAGGTATATTTCCTATTAAAATGATATAAAATATTAGATCTTGGCTTACTTTTCCAGTTTAGTTTATTCAGTAAGTCCTTTTATGGTTGATAATAAATGAAACATACATGTGTTCAGACCTGCATGTACATTTGTCAGATACTTCAAAGATCCATTTGGCACGCACCCATTCACTATGTAAGCTGTCTGTCTTAGCTCCTATCAGTCAATGGCCAGGAACTTGAGTTCTCTGGGAATCTGGGTCGGATCCTTCAGTTTCATTTGTAAGCTTCTTGTTGCCTGAATGGAGGTCAAAGGCAAAACTCCTTTGGACTGCTCTTAGAGTGGAACTCTTCATATGTTTGCTTATTGCCCAGCCACAGTAAGGCTTAATCATGTTTGTAAGACACTTTGAAGCACTTGGATAAAAAGCAGTGCAGTGGTTATCAGTATAAAATCTGCAATTCTCCATGGTTATTACATTGTGCTGTCTTGGAGACTGCCATTTTACCTTGTTTCTAAAATAGGAAATGGCTCTGGTATTTCAGAGGTTGTGGTTTTGGAACTGTCAATAAATCCCGATAAGGAGTATATGTAAGAATCCAAAAACCATGGGCTAGGTTTTTGAGTGCTCTGTGTTCTGTATTAGCCTGCTAATTCAGAGCGAATTTTTCAAATTTTACCCTTACAATACTAATTTTAAGCTGATGGAAAAAACCCCTTTTCTCTGAAATCTATGACATTAAAATGAAAAATTGCACACTCTGGTAGATCCACAAAAGAGATGAAGTTGTGTTCTCTTATAAAATAATAAAATCTATATTTTTAGGGGCTTCATTGTCAAAACATAGGTCCAGCTTTGTAACTGTGGTTTTGTGTCCTTAATTATGCCTAAAATCTTGTAAGTGTATTTTCAGCTGGGGGAAATTAGGGGAGAAAAGCCTTCTGTTGTGTTCAAAAATGAGTTTGCATTTCTGAGTAAAGCTCCTATGCATTACTCTGGGAAAATGGAGTCCAACCACTTTATTGCATAGATAGAGAGGAAGAATGATCCCCCAATGGGTGGTATAGTTTAACAGCAGACAGCTCTTGGCACTAGTACCACATTTGGCACTGACGAGAGTTTTGGTTTGGCTTAATCACAGTGAGCTACATTGCTTTTTAAAATAATTTTGGCACCCAGCACCAGAAACATACACCCTGTTGGTACAATCTGTAATTGAGCGTGATTCAGAACAGAAATAGACAGTGTAGTTAAAGGCAGGACAACACATTTGGACACTCCTTATCTAGCAGGGGTGGAATGGCTTTACAGTGTCTCCTTGTCTTTGGTACTGAAGGATGCTGTATGAAAGGGAGAATATATGAAAACATGACCAAAAAAGCCCCAACAAATATAAACCACAAAACTCAACCCGCCCAGACTTAAAGTTTTTTTTTTCTTTTTCATTCTGTGCAACTGCTGGATGTCCACTTCTTTGCTGTCCTGAACTTCAGAGGAAGTCTGTAGTAGGGTTGGCTGCTGCAGTATTCTTTCCAAGCACTGTTATAGTTGGAGAACACATTAATAATGTGGAACATGGACAAATTTCAGACTGAAAATGGTAAAAACTGCTCTCAAAAGGCTAGGAGGTACTACTGTGATTAATCAGTAAAAGTCTGGAATAAAAGTGTTGTCAGAAGTGCCTACTGAAGAATGTGGTCTCACTGGCGTAAAAGACTGAAGGTTTAGTTACACTTCTGGTGAACTGGTGTCTGTTTAACAGGAAGGCATCACTGAAATGGTTGGTAAGCTCAGCAGAGAAACCCAAGAACTAATAGGCATGGTTAACTGAACAATTGTTGCTCTCTTTGATGTGGTTCCTTTGGTAAAGCATTAAGGCGCATTGATAGATCAGCAAGAGGAAACTGTCCCTGTTTATATGCAATTTACTTTGTAGTTGGGGGATTCGAGCCATTAGCAGGCCTGCTTTTTGTATTACTTTTAGTTGTGTTTTGCATTCCTCCTCCCTTTTCAAATCTGAACAAACCAAGCAGTAGTAGTGTAGTGCATTTGGTCCTTTCCTATTAAGCCAAAACTGCCATAGTAGCCTGAAGTATTGGAACCTTTATAGACGAGTTTCATGATGAGTGGCTTCAGAGAAGTGAAAGTTTGCAGTACTGTCTCTGGTTATTCACTTTCAAAGTGAGCAACAGTGCAGGGGTGAGAGTTGGATGGACAAACAAAATAATGTTGTTTGGCATTGTTCATCCAAGTAATGCTAGTTACAAAAGGCCGGAGAATTAAACCTTTTCAGGACATTTTACATACCCAAAGTGGCACTTCCAGGAAAAAATATATTCATAAAAAGGAGGAAGAGAGCATTTATAAAATTAGGAGAAATTATGCAGAACACATTTATCAATAAAAATTTAAAGAGGAAGTAGTAATCACAGAATTTTTTCGTTGTTTTTTTCCCATCCCTGGTTGCATGTCAATACTGCTGCTGCTAACAACATTGGCAGCTACATGCAACTGGTTTTGAGCAGATTTGTGTTGCTGTGATTTTTTTTTGGTGTTGTTTGTTTCCTGCTTTGTTGCACAAAATGTCACCCCTTGTCCATATAAGCACTTTCTTGATCAGATGTCTTTGTACCTTCAGATATGATCTGGAATTCGTTGCCTTATCTCTTTAATGCCATTGGAGGTGAAAAAAAGGCTGTTTCCCTCTTGCTAATTATGGTGAAGTGACACGTTATGTTGTATTGTAGTTAACAAATTCAGGGGCATTGAGAACCTTAAGTTTTGCCCCTTGGGAACGTGACTTTTCCTCTTTTGCTCAGCTCCAGGAAACTTGAACATTTGTATTTTCAAGACCACATACCATTGGGAAGGAAGCAAGGGTGGAGATGCGTGCAGAGATTAAGTGGATATGAGAAGCAGTCTGCTTTGTAAAGATCTAGGAACTGTAGAATTTGGAGAAAGGTGTAACTGCCACATCCTTTGGCATTCTTAAGAGTTTGATGACAATGTTGCTAAATGTAGCAACCTGTCAGAAAATTCCATGTAAAACTGCTTTTCATATGTCATTATCACACACAGATCACACTTTTTTGCATAATGATCCCTTCATGCACTTTAGCATACGTAACATGTATGTGGTGCATGTATCTGTGTGTGGGTTCACAAGTTTTCATACACCCTAGCTGCATTTTTCTGGAATGCATATTTATTATTTGTCATGGTAAAGAAATTCCATAAATGTGGGAACTAGTTTTTAAAAAAATAACTCTAAAAATATTTTGATTGGTTTAGCATAAACTCTTTCCACTGGAATATTGCATCTACAAACAGTAGTATGGATTTAAATTTAGACCCATAAATTCTGTGTCTCTACTTACTTTAATTTCTGATGAGGTAATATTTTGGGAAAAATACATAGAGCCTTCAGATGAAATCTATATTTACTAGGTATTTTGTAATTTAATGGTACCACTCAAACTTTTGTCATGAACATTGTTGTAAGTTCAGTTAACAGTGTACCAGCTGAGAAAAAAAATTTTTCTTTTCTTACTTATTAGAACTCAAAGCCAAATTCAGGGTGGTTTGTAGCTATGCTTAAGTTTTTCTGCAGGTCAACATGTCCCAGAGCAATATATAATTTGTGTGTTCTTACAGTAAGAACCGAAACAGTACATTTCTGCGAACTAAATTATTCATATTTTTATCAGTGAATAAAAAACTGTACATGTATAATTTTTTCTTTTTACCGAATAGTCCATTAAATTAAAATCACTGAAAATACCGAATGCACCATGTTCTTTCTTGCTTTATTTTGTCACAGTTTTTCTGGGGTTTTTTTGTGATGTGAAGAAGCAATATGGGCATATGTATCAGATAGGGCAGGAACAGGTTGTAGGGACAGCAGTACAAACAGTTCTGTGGTAAGGAGTATGAGTGTAGAGGGAGCAGCACACTTAATTTTTCTGTCTACAGACTTAATCATACTTTAGAGGAAGCCATAGAGGCTTCAGTATCGACATATCAAGTCCCCAGTGAAGACAATTTCTCAAAAAGTGGAGCTTTTGAGAAGACAGAATGTGAGGCTCTTCCTCCCAGGCATATAAATCTGTGCAGAACAGCCTGTCTGTGTGATTAATATATTTCCTGTTTCTTCTTTATTCTGGTTCTGCAGCACTGACACATTCAAGTGATAGTAATTTATTTTCTAGAACGTTTAACAGTCTTATTTGGCAAAAGCAAAACTGGGACTTCCTTTTTAGTATTTACTTTCTTTTTATACCTCTCAACTTTGGGCTAAATGAGAAAATTGAATAAATCAACCAAAATCTTCCTTCAAATAGGAAAAATAATTGAAGTAAACCCAAATAAAAATGAGTAGTTAAAATGAGGTTTCAACATGGTTTTCTCACTGATTAGCATACATATTACTTAAAAATATGTAGAGGGCAGACAACTAGTATCATCTTGTCTGAAAGCTAATTCTACATTTTTTAACCAGAAATAATGCTGGAGGTCTTTCGTTGCAAAGGGTGGTGTTTGCTACTAACATAATGAAAAATAGACATTAATGGAAGAAATTATGTAGGTGAAGATGATCTGTGTCAAGTAATTTCCCATCTACTTTTCAGGTTGTGTTTTGTGACTTACTTTGAAAATTCTTTCTGGTCTTGTAGCTGATAAAAAGCCCCAGCTTGTGATAGAGACATTTCTAGATGGTGGACTCCTGATAACAGAAGTTACTCAGCAATTCTGTGTCCTGTTCTGGAGGAAGTGCTGTTGACAACGAATGAGTTGGGGCTAATGCAAGACAAAACGCTTTTCTAACATTTATGTATTTAGTGCCTGACATATTTTTATTCACTGAATTTAAACACAGTACATGAATGTGTTAATGGTTTGTTTTATCTACCACTTGATTTTGATGAGAGTCTGAGAATTATTTAAAATGGATTAGCCATCAGTTGCACTTTGCATTTAAGAACCACTTTTGAAAGTGAAGTACAGGGTGAGGTGCAGGGCTGTGTCTTTTGCAGTGAAAATTTGTTATGCTGTCCAGAAAAGTGTTACAAAGTGCAGAAAATTGTACTGTATCTATGAATGCCTGAGAAATTTAGAAGTGTAACAGGAGAATGCGTGGTTTAACCTTTTTAGTTGAATTCATACCTGCGTTTGAAGGAAAGAAATCACCACCTACATGAATTTTGGCAAAATGATCCAATAAGTTCAGTAATCAGATTAGTAGGCAATGTGTGCATATGAAGTATGGCAATGCTTTATCCTTCACAATCTGAACTAAGTGAAATTTGACCGGTAGATATTTTACCTTTTGAATGTTTTATTTCTTTTGTTATTTTCTGATTAGTTAAAGTTCGGCTGAGATGTTAGACTTTCCCCCCCCCACACCGTATTTTCCTTCCTTTAGCCCTTGTCAAGTCTGAAAATATCTGTAGTTAAGATATGAGTGCTACATTTGGAGTAACTGAACTGGGGGGAGAGGGAAATGGACGAGATAAGAATCACCATATTGCTATGAAAGCCTATGAAAAAAAGATTTCTTACAAAACATGCAGATTTATAATTCTGCTGTAAAGATCAATGTGTTAATAAGTTTTTCTTCTCCTTTTCTTCATAAAGCCCACACAGAGGTGTAGGGATGTGTTCTCCAGGAAAGTTTTATCTACTTCTAGCTCTCTCCTTTAGTCTTTGCCTTTGGGCAGTTAGTAATGCACATTTTTAAATAACTGAATTGTGGAAGGTTAGATGTTTTTCTTCTGGAGTTTTTTTCCGTATATTTGCCTCCCCTAATGTGCAGTGTGTTTATGTGTGACAAGACTGCAGTCATGTGTTCTTTCTGAGTTATAATGATTCAGATGTCATAATTAATTTGATGAGCAGGTGGGGGTTATTAGCCTTGTGCTTCTCTTGCTAATAGCTGCACAGCTTTTCTAAAGTACTCTTTCAACTAAGGAGGCATTTCTTCACATAGAATAAACAGTGCAGCACAAAAGCCTCAGTTAGATAACTATCCATGGGTTTGAAAAGCTGCCAAGCAGATGTTGTTATTGGAGCGGGCCCAGACAAGATTGGGCAAGGCAGATGCGAGATGGGGGAGGAGGTTACACACAACCCAGGCACTTTAGCTGCAGTGGCTGGAGAATGGAAGGCTGGGAGGTGTCTTCCCATAAACCAAATCCATTCTTCACTGGCCTCATGTTCATTCCTCAAGACCCACCCTTTAACTGTAAATAAGTGAGGAGGAAGCCCCCTCCCCCTGCTTTGTCTTTATATCCATTTGGGAATGAAACCGAATGTTCATCCAGCAGTCAGTGACTTCTGGTTTGCATTAAATCGGCTGTGTGCAATTTTTGAAGGGCCTACAGAGACTTTGCTTCATACCTATCAACATATGTAATGAACATGACTGCACTGACATTTACCAGAACTCTGAGGTTCTGCTCTATTACTATAAATTAGGTTGAGCAAATTTAAGACAAAATGCTGTTTTCTTTCCTGTCACCTCTTAATGTAGGGGTGTTTTTTTCCTGGTGATATTTTTTTCTTTATTAAAAAATTATCAAATATCCAATATCAGCCCTTTTTTTATTTTTATTCATTTAAAACAGAAAACACTTTGAAAATCCAAAGGATTTGTATGTAAGAGACAAGTAGAGTGGACTGAAAATGGAGCTGATCTCTCCTTTACCCTCTCTGGATTTTTTCTCTTCTCTCATCCTAGGCTTTTTAGAACACATCTCTCCGTCCCTCCCTCCCCC
>VYXB01000135.1:209765-274231 GCA_013397135.1 Pachyramphus minor
CCCCGCCTCTCTCTCTTCATAAAATTGTATAATCCCATTTTTCATTGACTTGATCTCAAGCCAGTGGTCTGGGTTTTTATTGCCAAGGGATAATTTTTGATAATGGGCTATTAAAACACTTGGAGCTTCCATCTTATCTTTCAAATCTGTATATACATAGATTATATTTCTGTGGAGAAAGAAAATCCCTTTGTTGGCAGAAATCAATGGATTGTGTGTACGTGTAGTATAAAAGGCTTAAAAGAAATAGATGCTTGTTAAACTAAATACAGCACAAAAATATCAAAAGTTCCAGGTGACTATACTTCCTATAATACGATGTTCTGAGACATTTGCCTCTGTGTTTTATTTGTTGTCTGCCATGATAGTTTGCTGCCTCTTTTGCAGACGAGTATGGTGCGTGCAGGCAGGTTGTCCTGCCTTAACCATGGAAATTTACTGGTACATGACAAGATGTACAAGATGTATTTGACCTTTCATTACCATTTAATATGTAGTTAATATTGGTTTTAAACAAAAAGTAGCTTAAAGCACATCTGTATATTCTGTACAAATATGTACAATTAAATATTTGGTATGTTTGACTTGTAAACTTTGTTAGTCTTCTTCACTAAGTACTGTAAGAGTCATAAAAGCCCAAACTAAGAATTTATTTATGTAGCTTAGACTTGATTTTTCCAGTCTGAACACAGTACATTTACGTGCTTCACAAGATAGCAAAGTGAGAATGACTTCCCAAATTCAAAGATACAGTTTTTGTTTCATGAATGAAATGAAACTCCTTGCTTCATTGGTCTAAGAATTTTTTCCCCTGAATCTTAACAATGTTATTTCTCATTGTGCTCCTTCAGCAAGTCCACAGAAGCTTGCAGACCTGCTAGAAACGTAATTTTTTTAGATTTGTGTTGCTAGGGTCTGGCATAATACAATTTTAAAAAGAAGAGAACGTAATACAGCTGTATTTCAAAACCCAAGCAATCAGTTTTAGGAGAGAAGAGCAAAACAGAGCTTCTATGCATCTTCATGTCTGTGGCAGACAGCCTGACCCAGAGACCTTTGTTTTGCCATTTGTTGCTCCAGGAAGGTGGTGATGTACGACTCTCCATACATCAGTCCTTACCTTCAGGCATTTTTTCCATTTTACCTCTCTTGTTTTTCTCCCTTGATTGAGAAGTCTCAGAGGTAAGCATTAAGATGTTGGTTCTTAAGTGTTTTCCAAAATACTGCTACTTTCATGTCTCATTCAGAGGCACATATCTTGTCTTCAGAAGACAAGACTTATCTTCTGTTCAGGCCTCATTAAACAAAATCACACAAACAATCCACCCCTAAAATCATATATCTAGCAATAGAAAAAACAATTGAATAATTCTCAGATCTGCTAGGACAAAAAGAAAGCCTGCAAAAGATATTTACTAAAGACTTCTTTGCTTAAGGGCCTTGTACAATTTCATTCTAGCCTTTTAACCACATTACAAGTTTTGAAGTTGGTGACAATTTTGTCTGGGAAGAAAACAAATGAAAACTTAAAAAAACCCCAAACCAACAAAAAGACATTATTTGCTTAGTTTATGTTTGACTCTTTCTGAAACACTTTATAGTTAGCTGTATATTTACAGAATTGCTTCTTGTTTTCCTGTTGGTCTTTCAGTTTCTCAACTACACAGTGTATCATAATCATGGAAAATAAAAAATGTTAAAAACGGTTTAAGCTATATTAGAATAATTTTAACAGTCCTCAGGGCACCAGTCTAGTGTCTCAGCACTCTTGTAAGGGGAAAAAAACCAAGAGAGGTTAAAGTAAATGTGAAATAAAAAGTCCCTTCACATGTAAAAGTCCAACTCCTTCTCATTATATTTTATTACATTCATTCAAGATCTCTGTAACCATCCCAGTAATAGATTTGAACAATGAAAATAATAGCAGATGGAGTTGGTTATCAGTGGAGGCACTTCTCTGATGTTATTATCTATTTCTATTGTAAGAGTTTCTGACATATTTCACAAAAGGTCTAAAAATTTCTTCAAGGATAAAAATTGCAGGTACAATGGGAGAGATGAAATGCAATAGCAAAAAAATCAGTGACATTGAGCAGTCAGGGCTGCTTAGTTCAGGACTGACCAAATATAAAGCTGCATGGAGCGAAGAATAATAGTCACACTTGGAAGCAAGAGAAACAGTGACCTTGAAAGGTAACTGATAATATATGATAGAGAATAAGAGGGATGTGTCACAAATGGAAAGCATTTACATGTAAACAGGAAAATCCTAAGCAAATGACTGGTGTAATTTTGGCTTTCTGGTCAAAGAAAGAAGTTGCTGATACTAGGCATTGCTCTACTTCAAGAAGAACAATTTTTAACGAACGTTATGATGAACACTGCTTGAGGTACTAGTGTAATGGCTAGTTAAAGCCAAGTTGAATCAGATGCGTTTTGAAGGAGGCAAAATAGTTAACTGGATTTTCACTAACCTTTTTTCTGGAATTATTCTTCAGCTCATCTTTTCATTTAACATCAGACATGCTGAAATGCCACAAGTCAGTCAATTCTTACACTATTTCTGCTCCATTTGATCTCATAATATTGGAGTCTAATATTTTGTTAAATATCTTCTACTGAGGCAAGGTCCAGATATAAAACAAAAGCTTTTACCAGTTGAATAATACTGGCTAGAGACTGTGACATTTTTCAGTAAAACTGTAGCCTGTGCTCAGTTCAGCTGCAGAAATGTTTATGTTGGAGTCATCTTTGTTCTTTGCAACTCCCTAGATGAGTAAATAAGTCAGTGGGTTCTGAAAATCAAGTACTTTGTTCCATGATTTTATGTTTTTTAGCAAATAAAAGTTGATATGCAATCAACTGAATTAATTGCTGCAAAAGAATACAGAATATAATCATGACAGAAACACTGGTAATTTGTGATAGTCACAAAATATTGTACAATCATAAGAATCTGTGTGTCAGTTTTATTTCAAAGCACTCAACCGTTACCTCTTCTCAGTGTCATCACCATCTACAGGGAAAGTTTTATGGTTTTGACCTATACATTTACTGGCCCTGTAGAAGATTTCAATTATTTTATTTCTCTTTATAATATTACATGGGTATTGAGATTCTGATTTCATAGAATCATAGAATCATAGAACCAATTGGGTTGGAAAAGACCTCAGAGATCATCGAGTCCAACCCTTGGTCCAACTCCAGTCCCTTTACTAGATCATGGCACTAAGTGCCATGTCCAATCTTAGTTTAAAAACCTCCAGGGATGGTGAATCCACCACCTCCCTGGGCAGGCCATTCCAATGCCTGACCACTCTCTCTGTAAAGAATTTCTTTCTAATATCCAGCCGAAATTTCCCCTGGCAGAGCTTAAGCCCGTGCCCTCTTTTTCTATTGCTAACTGCCTGGGAGAAGAGACCAATCCCCACCTGGCTATAACTTCCCTTCAGGTAGTTATAGACAGTGACAAGGTCACCTCTAAGCCTCCTCTTTTCCAAACTAAACAACCCCAGCTCCCTCAGCCTCTCCCCACAGGTCTTATGTTCCAGTCCCTTCACCAGTCTTGTTGCCCTTCTCTGGACCCTTGTCTTGAAATGTGTGAGTTGGCAAATGGCTAATATCCAGATATTTCAAAATGCCTATGTGTGTTTACAGATCCAAAATTTTATTCCAGCAGCCATCTTATTGTATGTAACATTACGAAAAGTGGGATAGATTCCTGTGTTTGACTACGCATGAAGTTGGAAGAAGAGAAAAACTCCCTGTTATCCCATGCCAGGATGCCATAGAGTACAGAGATACAAATTTATCCAGAATCCTGGTGCACAAGTACTGAGTGGAGTTAGAATATATGTGGTCTTCAGTCTTTCTAAGAAGCAGGATCCCCTAAGGCGACAGTTCCCCTGAAGTCGTAGAAGCAGTACTTTAATATGATTCTATATATGTATGATCTAGGATCTCAGTGCATAAATTCTTTGGTTTACATTTGCTGAAGAAAGAACTGCCCTTATTTGTGTGTGTATAATTGGCTTTTGTGATTGATTTAACAAGTTTTTACTTGTATGTTCTTTGTTCCCTTTGCATATATTCTATATTGTATGACACCCATGTGTGGTGTCTCCTTGAGAGTGTTTTAAAAAGCACATTTACAAATGTAAATCATGTAAGGAAGAGTGAAGTGTGCTCCCAGCTTCTGAGGACTTGATGGGCAATATCAGGACAAGGTTTCTGTGTGGTCTTCTTATTTGTCATGGCATTGGGCAGAGGTTGTTAGAGGAAGGTATTTTCATAATCACGGCAGTGGAGGAACCCACAAAGGAGCCTTACTTCTTAAGGGGCAGAATGCATTGCAGGCCTTCTTACCATGCATCTAAGCTGGGAAGCAAAGCCTCCATTCATGATGGGAATCTAAAGATCTGGCCTTGTCTTTTCCATATTGCTGTGGAGAAGGTAGACAGAGAGAGAGATGCAACCATATGTCAGCTAAACACTGTTCTGAAACTCAAACAGTCCTTTAAAACAGTGAATATGAAATGTCTCATTGGTCAGGAAGGGTGGCTTAGGCTTCTGCTTCCAGCAACTGGACAGAAAATGAGACTGGTCAACATCTTTTGGGCCCAGAATTTTGTCAGCCGGAATATTTAAAAAAAAAATCCCCAATGAAGCTAAATGCTGTCACTGTACCCAGTGAAGATTGATATTGTATGTCAAGCTCGCTAGAATTTGTTGTCTGTTTGGCAGCAAGCTTGAAAGATGTTTTCAGCTCTTGTCCCAAATAGAGAGTTTTGCCATATTTTTACTACTACTACAATTCTGCAATAGAGGTGCTGTTGTTTTCTTTTACTTTTTTTTTAAAAAATAAGGTTCATTCTTTCTTTTTATTTTTACTGGGACTGGTAACACTATTACGTGTTGAGGTAGCCAGGATGTTCCCTTTACAAGTGTGCTTCCCATTCCTCATAAATCAGTCAAGCTCCACTTCTTTGAGCTTTGACTTTGCCATGCAGGGTGTCGCGTTGACCTGAATTTTGTTATAAAGTTTCAGCAAAACTGGGCTAGACATTCCTGAAAATGGCATTAAACAAAAGTGTGTTTGATTTTAATGAATGTGTCTTACAGCTGTTTTGTTGAGAAGCTTTGATGCCTCCATACCTCTGAGCAAAATCTTGAAATTTGGCATAGAGGTCATTCTGGTGTAAGGATATTCCTGTTGATATTGTTGGGAAAAAAGAGGCCTGGATGTGGCCAAGTTACAAGCCTTTGCAAAGGTTCAGGTTGCATGTTAGTCACATCTGACTTTGGCAGACAAATTCTTTTGAAGGTGCTGCTTTGAGAATTTCCCATCCAGGAACAGCGGTGGACTTCCTGCAGCTTTTGCCAACAGCTCTTGAGGTCCTATTTGGATTTCAGAAGAGGAATAGGTTCATTCTGCTTGTCTCAGTTCTTCCTCAAATAGACAAGTCAGGAGAAAAGCTGTTGGTTTTTTAATACAGTTGGAACAAGGAGTTATTTCAGAGGAGGAGTAGAAGGATGGTAATAATCTAGGATAAAGAAGAATGGGTTAATTGTAAACATTATACTATTATTAAAAATATTAAAGATAGAATTATATTTGATTTACTAATGGAAATTATACAGCTTTACAAAATGAATATCTTTTTTAGTATCATTTCAAATGAAGGAATAAGAATTCATCTTTGGCTAGACTGAAATGGCAGTAGTGAATGGAGGAAATGAACAAACCTCCGCTATTTCTCCTTGTCTCTTTGGTATTATTTATTTCTTCTTGGCAATAAAAATGTTATAGAAGCTATGAAGCCACAGAGCTATGGAACATTTATGCATTTATGAAGCAGATCTGATGCTTGTGTGGTCAGCAGCCGTTATTGATTAGACAATCAGAAGTTGCTGGTTCTTTTCTGTTCCAAGGGCCTTTCTATGGCAAAGATATGAAGAAAGATAAGATCCCTAGTAACACAAAATGAGACCCTAATTTCTTAAAAATATTTTGGTCACATCATGGAAGTCAAATAAGTTTAGGTTTTCTTCAGAGGGCTGCTGTGAATGGCAGTATTAATTGGTGTGCAGAGGTTGGTTTAACAGCATGCTGGAATTAGTCAGTTTGAGAAAGGAGAGTTTTCTGTGTCGGAGCAACACAGAGTAAATTACCTTTGTCTATTTTCCACCATGTCAACATGCAAACTTACCCCAAGTTGCTATAGCTGCATGGGGCTTGTTCCTTCTCATTTGTTACCAGTAGCAAATATTCTACAGGCCAAACTGTGTCCTCAATTGCACTTTTGCCTTGAGTCAATCTGCACAGGTGTGCAACTTTAATAAACAAATGTAGCTGTAATAGAAGGGCTAGAATCTGTTTCTCATGCTCTCTTAACTATATAAGCTCTTCAAAGCTAATCAAAATAAAAGTCTTCTTAGTTTCCAAAATGAGTAGGTTGGTCCTGGATAAGCATGTTGCTGGTGCTTTAATAAGGAACCTACCATTTTGTTTTTACAAATTTTCATAGTAGACTTTTCAAACCTTTTTTTTTTTTTTATTACTTATACCTTTGGCCCCTTTCGGGGTGAAGTCCCCACAACAGTATTCATCACGCTCCAATTAATTCGGTGAAAACTTTTTTAACAGACTAAGAAAAAAATTCAAATTGCTAAATTGTTCAAATTGCAAAATACATATATTTACATAAACTTGACCACATTTTTACAGTTATTCCTATTTCTTCAGAATATTACTCAGAATTTTATATTTGGATTAGACAAGAAAACCCTTCTGGTCAATTATGGTATCTACAAAAGAGAGTACTTTCATTAACATTTTGCATGAAAAAGAATGACAGATTAGAGCCTTTGACCTTTTGGTAGTTAATCATTACGTAACATACAGAAATCTACAATAGTTTATCCCCATATATATAGTATGTCCTCATAAAGTTATTGCACATAGCTTATTGAGATCTTGATAATTGGTTGAACTACAGTTTACCTGACCAAACTGGTATTGTTAGTAATGATTTTTTTCTTAGAAGAGCTGTAGACTCCTGCTGCTTATGTTTTCTGCACTGAATTTGAGGGTGAAGCTGCTGTGGTATACATACCTCCTTAGAAATCAGTACGAGGCTAAAACTTTTACATGAAATATCATCACAATTTTAATCACACAATTTTCTTTGTGTTTCTGAAAATGCCAAAAGCTTCTACCCTAAATAAGATTGAAGCCTCTGGTAATAATGCCCCGTTGCTGTATTTGGTGCACAAAATTACCTGGATAAAAATTGTAATCTTTCAAAAAAATCAATAAGCTGAAGGAGTTGTCAAAGACATCCCCCTCTTTTTTTTTTTTTCTTTTTTTTCCTTTCTTTTTTTCCTGGCATTGAAATATTCCTTTATGAATTGGTTGTGGAGCCTGAATGTTCAAATATCTTTGTAGGCAATGTGTAGGCTCTGTGCAATGAGCATGTAAAGAAGGAGATACTTGAAAAAATAAGATTTTTCTCCTAAGTTTTCTTCTTCTAACACTAAAAAGAAATCTTTCTCAAGTAAGCTTTCGAGATGTTCTAATAATACAGCTAAATTTCTATATAAAGTAGTCTTGAAAGAACTTGGTAAAAAATTACGTTTGAACCCCTACTGTGTAACAGTTTGAGACCCTTGACATAGAAACATATTTAATGGATGTTTTGTCTGAGATTTCCACATTGACATGGTAGTGTCTTGAAAGTACAGTTCTTAAACTTCTCAGATAGCAGTTTTAAAAAGGAGTTTTCTTTTACACTTCCCTAGACAGTGACTAATTTTAAGGGTGTGGGGATAAAATTACAGCTTCAGATGTGCTTTTTACTGTGTTTGAGGAAATTAGTTGCTGACTGTGGCACAGAAAATGTGAGGGGCTTGTCTTTCCATAATTCCTGGTTGTAGACAACTGTCTTGGTTTGTCTTGCATGGCAGCATGAGCCTGTTTGCACAGGTTGTGCAGCAGAGTACACAGGGAGTGTGTACTTGCACCAAACAGGCATTTACCCTTTGAGTGTTTGACGTTATTTTATACTGTGCTATTCTGAGCCCTGATCTTCCCCGAGTCCTGTCCTGGCCCCTGTCCTCCACTCTCTCCTTACCATCTTTGATTCTGGCAACAAAAGTTCATTCCGTAGCTCAGGTCAGACAGAAATGATGCATTGCATCACAGCTGCTTTTATGAAAGTGTTTATTTCATATCTGAAATGTTTTTATATACATTTGCTCTGCTATGACTTGCAGGTGGAGAAAGAAAGCAGTTTTACTGGAGGCAAAACAGCCACCTGTGAAAACTAATTGCGTAGGTTGTGTTGTGCTGGTATCTCTGGGAATGATCCATCAGGAAGAAAGTAAATATCCTTAATCTGCTAGGAGATCACCTGTATGCCAAAATGATCTCCTTTATCAAAGTGGTGACTGAAATGTCCCTTCAGATTTGTGGTGGTATGTGTATGGGGGGGAGAAGGACTGGAAGGAAACATAACTCCTGTAAAGGCAGGTGCCTCATCCCAGCAAAGTATATAGATGAATGAAAAATTGTGAACTTGAGAGGCTCTCAAAGACTTTGTCTCATTAAAGACTGTAATTTTATATGCTTGGTATCCAGTTACTTTCAAAGAAAAATTCCAAGAGACCAGGCTGCTCTTCAGCTTTATCTTTTTTTTTTTCTCTCTCTCAGTGAGATGAGGATTGCAGTGTCAAGTTATGCCCCTCTCCTCACTCCTGCCCCAAAGTTCTGCTCTCCATCAACTTTCCAAACAATTCACGGTTAAAAAAATGTGGAGCTCTAAGGCAGTTCAGCTGCCTGCCACCTCTGGGCATGTTGTTCATGCAGTCGTGTGAAAGCCTGCCACGGAACTCTTGAAAAAATTATCCTGGCCTTTCTTCAGGGAACAGGCAGGAACAACTGCTTTGTTTCTACTACACGCTGTGCTCCTCAATGGCTGCTGAGACCTTGCTGAGAAGTGCTGAGTCTCCCCATTCCCCAGACTGCAGAGGCTTAAGAGCAGTCCCCAAGTGCTCCACACTCGGTCCTGTGTCCCTGCATCACAAACAAAGGACAAATGGTGACTGGACTCTTGTGTCAGCCGTGTGAGGGGTGTGAGGACTTGCACCCAGGATGCTGCTTGACTTACTGAAACACCAAAGGCTGGGATGTTTAATAGACAGGATTATTTTAGTATGGCCTGACTATCTGTTCATTCCATGATAAGCTGTCTTTTTCTCCTCATTTTTTAACCTTCCTTAGGGACAGACCACTCTAAGAAATGATTGCTTTTCTGTAGAAGCATGAAAACCTGCTACTAACACCATTCCCATGACTTGTGATGACTCTGTAGAGGGTTCAGATGGTCCTTCAACCACAACTTTTCCATTGCTATTTTTTCCCTATTTTTGGATTTTTGGGTTGTGGGGACCCCACAGAGAAAATTATAATTAACTGCTTTTCTGACCTGTTTGTATAAATGAGGTATTTGACTGATATTTCACAACAGCTTAATCCTTGACATATGTACTCAGTGACAGAAAAATACTTTACAGCAAGTTGTAAGGTTAAAGCCATTTTGTAGCTCTGTGTTTTAAGCAGACTATAAAATCATGTTTCTCCCCACCCCCTTCCTTATTCTTAAGTTCAATTTAACAAAGTTTGGAACTGGGGAGAAAAAAAATAACCCAGCTGATAAAGAGAGAAGTGAATCAAAGTGTTGGGCTTGTATGTGGCATGCATTGTAATTTCTAGTACACAAAAGTTGAGAATAACAGAGTATTTAGAACGGTAGACAGTCTGTGTATGAAATGCATGTCTTGAACACTTGAACACATTCTATTAGGAATGAGTAACTAGAGGAACCAAAACTAGAGGAACCAAAAGCTTTAAAGCCAAAACTATAGTGACCTTGAAATCTGAAATTGATTCTTAGTATTATACCACTAATTAAATTAATCTCATCTTTAGGATTGACAGAAATGGATATAAGTAGTAAGAGGGAGATGTCAAAATGACAGATTGTATACAGTATTGAGAGAGATTTCATAACATATGGGACCAAATGAAGTCATAGAACTAGTTGTTAGTGGCAGTGAAGATCAAGTTTCTTAAAAAATTTACATTTTTCAGTAGATAAGTTTAACTGCCTTGTATTTTTATGAGATTCATATGAGGTAAACTAAGGGACAATAATTAGCTTAAGTGGATTTTGAAAGAATGGTGAAATCTTGAATACCAGCTCCTTGCTTTGCATCCTGAATATTCAGATTTCTGAAAGATTTGACCAAGGTGCTTGGATTTAATTTGTGAGTCATGGTTTTGCTTAGTTATATAGTGTCGAAAGAATAAGTGACATTATTCTGAAAAACATGTCTCCTAACTTGGTCTCTGATACTGTGTGATAGGTACACCTTTATTTTAGGATTTAGAAGAATATTATACTACAAGCCTAATTGCCACCAGGTGGAAGGGTCCTGAACCTGAATGACGAAAAAGATGCTCCCCACCTCCCCAAATCAAACACACTGTATTACTTTTGTTCTTCTGTGTTGAAAATTAAATAAGTGGAATTTTTTACCTTTCTTGGTTATTTTTCGATCACTACTTTTTTAACTTCTCTAATTTGACAGATTGTTTTCATTTTACAGTCATAACTGCTTTCAAGTTAATAAAAATGGTTGTCGTGGGTGCAACCTTATACCCTTTCCACTTAGACTAAGGACGAAACAGAAGAGCCACTTGTCAGAAGTCTCAAATGCTGGAGGGGAGGAGGATGTTACCAGTGCCAAAGAAATCTGAGAAACACACACCTGTTGTTATTTCAGAGTGCCGTTCTTCTGCTGATAATTGGTGAGATTTAAAGTTATGTGTGGTTTAATTCATAATTCCACAGGACAGTTAGGGTGAACAAGGATAAATGGAAAGCCAAGATGTTACGGACTCTTGGATTGACTTTGGAAATTGGCAGTGGTCCTCCAGATTAAAAGGAGTCCCTGCATTTTTGCAAGCAGATACTGGCACACATCTACAGAGACATACATTTGAGCCAAGGGGGTTTGGGACTGCATTTCAAACCCATCTGCTTTTGTCACCAGGCCATCCTGACATGCTTACTTTGTCAGCCAGAGATTTTTTTGTTCCCAACTCAGTGTCTTGTTGTGAGAATTCCTGGCTTCCTAAACTATTCTGGGCAGCTGTGTTGGGCCTGAGGCTTTAGCTCAGTGTTTAAAGCCAATTTTTTTGCAACACTCATGTTAGTTCGTATCTTGCATCACTACTTCTTTTGAATCTGACACAGGGATACTACCTAAAAGTGGTCAAAAGCAGTAGAATTTGGCTTTGTGAAAATCACTCTAGCACCTAAGACTGACTGTTAAGGCAACCATTTCTCTATACATTCCTTTTGTGATAAAAATATGTGTCCTGCCCTGGCATTTTATGTGAAACAATGGGCCTTTGCAACTGACAGTGGAGGAGAGTGTTAGCTCCATCACCTCTTTCTTTTTTTTTTTTTGCTTTTTTTTTCTGTTGTAAGGATGTCAGAGATACTCTTCAGCATCTCATCCCTTCCACATATTTTCCCTTCTTGTTAGCGGATATTCTCCATGAGGTCCAGAGGACTCTCTTAAACATAGAATCATAGAGTTGTAGAATTGTAGAATCATAGAATGGTTTGTATTAGAAGTGGATCTTGAAGATCATCCAGTTTCATCCCCCTGTCGTGGCCAGGGACACCTTCAACTAGATGAGGATGCTCAGAGTCTCATCCAACCTCACCTTGAACACCTTCAGTTATGGGGTGTCCACAACTCCCCTGGATGACCTCTTCCATTGCCTCACCACCCTCACAGTAAAGGATTTTTTTCCTAATATCTAATCTAAACCTACTCTTTCAGTTTGAAGTCATTCCCCTTTGTCCTGTCACTACATGCTCTTGCAAATAGTCTTGCCCCTTCTTTCCTGTAAGTTTCCATCAGGGAGGAAACAGAGGGAACTCCCTCACTGGGAGGCCACAGTGAGGTCTCCCCGAAGCCTTCTCTTTTCCAGGCTGAACAATCCCAAATCTCTTAGCCTTTCCTCATAGGAGAGGTACTCCATCCCTCTGATCAACTTGGTGGCCTCCTCTGGACTCACTCCAACAGGTCCACGTGTTTCCTGTGCTGAGGACCCCAGAGCTGGATGCAGCACTACAGGTGAGGTCTCACCAGAGCAGAGCAGAGGGACAGAAATACCTCCCTTGACCTGCTGGCCATGCTGCTTTGGATGCAGCCCAGGATACAACTGGCTTTCTGGGCTGTGACATTGCCAGCTGATGTCCAGCCTCTCATCCACCAGAACTTCCAAGTCCTTCTCAGCATGGCTGCTCTCTATCTGTTCATCCCCCAGCCTATATTGATACTGGGGATTGTCCCAGCCCAGGTGCAGCACCCTTTAACACCTTTGAGATATTTCCCTGATGTTTCCCTGTTGGCTTCATACACTGATACAGGAAACAAAACATACAAAAAACCACCCCAAACCCAAAAAACCTGCAGGAAAAGGGTTGCCTGTTTTCTCTCCAATTAGCCAGACTCAGATAGAACTCAGAACACTAACTGCATCAGTGCAGCTGCCTTGTCAGGGAGGTGTTATTGACAAACTTGCAAACTTTTAAAGTGGAAAAGAAATCTAGCTCTTTTTTTTTATATCATCACCACATTTCACTTTGCAAATGATTTGGACGTTTACAGTATGATTTATTCTGTTGAGTACACCAGATAAAAGTGGGTAAGTCTGTGTATTGGATTGGGTGAAATTTGCAGGGAGAAAAATCTTTTATGAAAAACATACTATTTACAAATCAGTTCCATTATTTGTTTTCAATTTGGAATTTCTTTAGATATTAAATGAATATACATTTTCTTCTAAGACATTTTAGGAATTTCATCTCCATTTCATACATGTAAATATCTACCTGGTTTCTCTTCAGCTGTACCAGGCCAAATGATCTGGTGTCATGTCTTTGAAATATGTTTTCCAGAGTGGAATTTGGTCAGTGCAATTGCTGTAGCTTCTTTTTATGTAATTACCGCTGGAGGCCCAAGTGGACACCACTCTGTTCCCCTCCAAATCACAGAAGTATGTTGCAGAGGTGAGGTTTGCCATCCTGTGTCTGTAACCCCTGGAAGTTAATGCAGGCGCAAAGGCTTGAGCTGATGACATTTGTTTGCATACCATTTGCAGCAACCTGAATGACTGGTTATTCTAGTCTAGAGAAAACAGCACTGACATCATGTGATTCTGGCAAAGTGAGCCACATTGGATCCTGGCCTTTGAATACCCAAGGGGCTGGCAGCAGTCTCAGGGGTTGGCTAGCAGCCCCATTGAGCTCGCTAGTAATCAGTTGACTGCTGGGCTGGACAAGCTGCCCTACTTTCTCTGACAAGCTCTGTCTCAGAGAATGATGGGCAGCCTGCCACTAGAGCTCTTTAGTGGAGTTACTGAAGATTAACTGTTTAGCAGCTCAGCAGACAGTGCTGACATTCTTCTTTTTGAAGAATGGGTGCCGGAGAACACATTGTTGAGTAGGGATGCCACTTCTTTCACTTGTTACATCTTTTAATTCTGAGAAGCAAGAGTTCCTTTTCTTTTTTTTTTTCTTTCCCTCATGCCTTACTTGCCAAATTTCAGAGAAATGCTGTTATATTTGTTTTCCTTTGAAGTTTCTAATGTTTGTTTTATTTATTAGTGAAATGAGACATTCTGCTAATTATTGAACATTGCCAAGATCCTGCACTGCAGAAATCTCTGGAGGAAAGATAGACACAAACGAAAAGTCAACTCTTTGAAAGGCCCAGGACATTTAGTATTTATTTATTATGACAGATGTACTCATGTATGTGTCTTCCAGTAAAGCATTTTATGGGTCCTCTATGAAAGATAAAATGGGATATTCAAGATAGAGGGAGAGTTACACTAGTGAATAGTTTTGAGGGCCTGATTGTCATAAGCACGAGACTGAGTGTTTGCTGTCTGAAGTATGAGGAAAAAGTCATAATTATAAACAGGAAAATTATATTAACAAGAAGCCTGTTTATTAGGTGGTGCTCTGAGTTGGAAATACAGCTGCAATACTGTTCCACCAGAAAGCAAAAAAATACTAAAATAAAGTCTGTAAGATAGGCATTTTTTTCAACAGGTATTTTGTGTAGTATTTTGCTTGATAATGGTACTGTTTCCAGGACACATTTTTCTTGGAGTCATTAATAATTTAAAACAAGTCAGTGCTTTTAGATAGACTTCTGAAAAAGAGAGTTTGCTGTGTTATTATCGTGATTCAAAACAAATAATCCAAATTCTTCTGAAATCAGTAGAGTTTTAATGATGTTTCCCTTTCTGAAAAAGATGAGAAACATAGAAGATTATTATTATGTGTCTTTTTATTTCATCTGGTACATGTGTAGACCAAGTGTCAAATCTGTATGTAGTGTAAGCAGGCATACCTTTGCGTCACTTACAGTGCAAGTTAGCTGGTTCTTCAGGTTGGCTGCATTTGAAAATTATTTTCCTATCTCTTAAGAAAATGGCAGGCAGAGAAATTCAAAGATAAAATGACATTCTGAGAATACCTTTGGAAGGTTGCCATTTAAATATTTTGGAAAATCCCATTTGTATATGTTATACCATCCTGTCTTCTGCTATGAATGTAATACTTGGACTCCACTGATTTATATGACGTTACCCTGAACAGTGAGACAATGAATGGCAATTTGGAAACAGCCTTCCTACTGTTAGAGAACTTACAATGAATTTATTTTCGTGTTGCTTTCACGAGTCTTTCTCCTCACATTTTTTAAAACTTTAAGTAACCTTATTCTTTGGTTTAGGTCATAGTTAGTTCAAATGTCTGCCTTGCAGACAATGGTTGATCAGTTGACTAATCAGTCATTGTTAAATATCTTCTGTTAATTGTCTGCTATGAACATGAACTATTCTGAAACCCAGTGATAAATTGGACCCATTGCTAATAGGAGATGCCTTGGCTCTTTCACCTGGCAATATATATTTTTATCCCACCCAGAAAGCCAGTGAGACACAGTTTCCTTGTTGATAAGGGGAAATACATCAAGCACACAAATATAAGTCTCCTGTATTTGTTTCTCTGGCTTTTTACCTGTGATCTTTAATTGCTTTTCTATCACAGAACGCCTCTTCAATTTGAAGCATGGTGGAAAATTTTTAGTGAAGGCATTTTTAATTAAAAGGAGGCATGCAAAATGGTTTAAATCCCATAAATACTGCAATCGGTCTTTGTGAGTGTCATTCACTATGAATGAAAAAGAGACTGTTCATACAGAGGTAAGATATATTTGTGCACTAAGGCATTTTAATTTACTCCAATCTTAATCATAGCAGAGGTTGTCAAGATACTTGTGGTGCATATTAGTAGCCAGATTTTGAAAAGAGGATTTCTTACTTACTCAGATAAACTCTTTCCTGTATGGTGTGGCTTTATGGGGATGGACAGTATTCTAGAAACTCATGAAGACCTATCCTGTAATTGATATGCTCCTCTGGTGTGTTCATATGTAATTCAAAAAGGAGAAGTTGATTGCATAGTGCAGCATAAGAAGTGCTGATTTAAAAATCATATTTTAGTTATACATTTCTGATTTTCAAGTCATAACTTCAGTCAATTAAGGAAAAGAGCACAAGTTAATTTCTCAGCCAGTGTAATTTTGAAGAAGTGTCATTTGAATTCTTTCAGAATGATTCTTTTGTGATTATGATGGAGGTGCCTGTATATCATGACAGAAACATGCTATTTATGTGTGCATTTCTCAAACTCTGACTTGAGACAAATTACTGTAGATCATTGCAGGAAGATTTCTTCAGCCGTTTAGATGATTGTATCCTTTTCTCTCTTTTCTTTTACACCACTAAGCCAGAAAAATGTAGTGCTTCAGTTGACTACTGCTGAATGTGAGCTTTCATGGGGGGAGGGAGGAAGAAAAGGTGTTGAAACTTGGAAATGATATTAAGTTTTGCTTATGGAAAAATAATTTATATCAAATATATATGTACATGCTTGTGCTAATGCTAAAACCAGTTCCTGTGGATTGTAGGTGTGCAGATACTCTACATTTTGCAGGTAATGAAGAGTTTATTAGACTAGTTTGTAGAGAACTAATCTGCATTAGATAATTTTATTAAAAATTCCCTGACCACAGATATTTGCAGAGATTGCAGATATTCCCCAGTGACTTGCAAAACCTCAGTGGATTTCTAAACATGATAATTTATAGAGCTTTCAGTTGCTCTATTTCAGCACTTCAGCATGAAACATTATTTGAGACATAATTTAAACATTTTCTTGAAAGTTTGCTTTCTCCATTTTTATTGAACAATGAACTGTATAAAATAAATTCCCATGGAGTAAAAGTATGTTGTAAGGTCTTCGACTGATACAGAATAATTGCTTTGTTGATTGTATATCCATTCATGATAAGATATGCATAAGAAGAAATCTGGTACAGAAGTATAAATAATACTTATCTTTAAGCCAGCATCTGTCATCTGCTTCAGCAGACAGTGTTTTCTTTCATTCCTGCATAAAAAGAGCTGAGAGATTTATGGAGCAGCTTTGTTTGTGCTCTGTGATGCTTAATCAATTTTTATTAAATTCTAAATTAAAACTTGGCTTTCATCATAGTCTTTTTTTTTTTTTTTCCCTATGGGCAGACGTATCTGATGTATAGAACAAGAGAAAGGCTCATGACAGCCACAGAGTTTATGCAAAGGTGGGAGGGCATCTGTCCTGAACTCTTGAGTACTCTGTTTCCCCATTGGGGCTACTTTCAGTAATTTTTCAGAACCTACATTGATATTTCTGTCTTCAGACTGTGACGGTCCTGAATACAACTAAACCAGAACAACCTTTAAGCTATTAGAATCTATGGACTCCCTATGTTTGGTAGAATTCTTATTGATCTTTGCAAGCAATCGCTGAAAGAATTTTATTATTATTAATTTAAAGATGGTATGTATGGTTCTGTTAATCAAATGGTGTTTAAAAATGGTTTTTCAACTTCATGGCAGTTTAAAACATTAGCTAATCCACATTATACACTGAGATATGTAAATAAGTAGTGTTATCTCTGTTTAACAGATGAAGAAATTAAGGCAGAAGTGCAAAGTTACTTATTCAGGGTCACATCTCTTGAAAGAGGCAGAATATAGGCTACAGGAATGCTTGAGTCCTCTGCTCAAATCACGTCTCCAATAACCGTAATAAAGAACAGACAATTACCATATACACAAATTTTATTTTCAAAGTCTAGACACGTGAAATAAGTGAGTCAAAGAAACATCTTAAAATTTGGTGGTTTGGTAGTTCGTTGCAATGCTCTGTCATTCTTGCTGCTGCTGAATTGAGCTTGTTTAGCTTCATATGCCACTCATGAAATTGATGAGCTCTTTATGACATGTTATTTTCTCTCTATGAAGGTACTTAATCTAATTAAAACACTTTTTTCCTTCTATTCGAAGAAGTTTAGAACTTACTCTGTAACTTCTAAGTAATGTTTATGTCTCAGTCCTTCACTAAAATATGAAGATAAAATAGTGCTTCTGTTGCTTTCCTCTTTTCTTAGAGCTACATAATATTTTGTCCTAGATTATGACTGGGAGCTTGTATTGCTATTTTCATGCTTGAAATGTTTCAGAGTCACAGGTTCTGGGCATATAGTCCCCCATTGTTATTTTTCCTGTATAAAAAACTCATATAGGAAGAACTGAAGAGGAACCATTTTCTCATTATACTCAAAGGGATCTTGATAAATAATAGAAAAAATTGCCTCTTCAGTGTCTTCAAGGGAGTTTTAAAAATAGAGATGTAAAAAGAAATTTTTTGCTTACATCTCTGCTTTCAGATAGGTTGGCTTGTGTCTTCTACACACAGTCTTTGGTACACATCAGGCTGACTTTGAGATTGTTGTCCTCATTCTACTGAGCGCACTAACAATAAGATTTGCTGAAAAGCTGCTTTGAAAGACCCCTTTCAGTTTATGCATGTTCCTTTTAAGAAATACAGCAGACAGTAATGTGAATTCAGTGTGTCTGAATGCATTAATTTCCTTTTGTGGTCTGTTTTAGAGAATCTGAGAAAATAACTTTGGTGATAACTCTGAGGAAACTGGAATACAGCCTTCAGAGTTTTTATAGCTCAACTCCTAATCAAAGAGATGTCAGTTAGTTCTTTTTGTGTCCTTTTGCCTCTTTATCCACTCAAAACACTGCTTGTTATCTGTTCTGAACACATTAATTCTGTGTCCAGTGCAGCAGCAGCAGCATGGAAAAAAAAGCGTGGGGCTGAGAAACTGGAAGAACTTAGAAAGGAAGACAAATAAAGAGAAGTGTCACTGAAATTTTAAAATGAAAACAGGATGTGGACATGATGTACAAGTGTGCTTTCATGATACAGTGCAACTGTCTTTGTAGCTGCCGAGCTATAGGCTATACTGCTGTTTGCCAGTGTTCCTTTTTTTTTTTTTTTTTCCATGGAATGCAACACAGATCTAGTAAGTTTGTATCTATTTCATGTGGAATAAGTTTAGAGTAGATGAACTGAGTTTTTGGAGCCACTGCCAAATGAGGTGGTGATGATGGCTAGAGAGGTTTGGAGTTTGGGAGTACTTCTGACTGAAACACAGCACATACTGCATCATGCCTTTAACCATGGTGCTTTAGACACGCTGCCGAGTGTTTCTAACAAGATAGTGCTGTTGTTGCATTTTGCTTTTAACTTTCCTGTTGTATAGCATACATTTCCTTTCTTGTTTTATAAACTGTGCTCTCCATAGTTTTTGTGCCTCTGTAAACAGTGCTGGCTATTGGTATGTGGGCAAAGTATGAAAAAGTTTCTTGCAGTTTGCTCCTTGTTATATGATGTTACACATTCCATACACAATCTTGGTAGTGTGGTCAGTTTGACTCCCTAAAACGTGGTAAAGGCTTGGATGGCATTTGATTCGTAAATATTAGCAAAAAAAAAAGGGGGAGGTGGCATTACTTGTATCTTTTAAATGAGCAAGAAGACAATTATCAATATGATAGTTATAGTATATATGTAACATTGTACTTATTTAGATCAAGATTTTTTAAGAAAAATAAAAGTTTAGTCTTCTGCTTTGTATAGGGAGAACCTGAGTCTTCTTTTTCATAAAATGCAAAACCTGATGATTAAAATTTAGTGAATGTTATTGAAATCTGAAAAGAACACTATTTCAATCCAGAAACTATTTATACATTTATAGGCTGAAATTTTGTATTTTCAAAAGAAGAAAAATGATATTAGTTTTACATTTGGAAATGGTAATATAAAACACCATTGAGCCTATGCTACAAAGTAAGTTCTCAAGTTGTAAAATATACATTAATACTTTTCATAATGTTAAAGAGGGTATAATTCACTTTAAGCCAACCATTATTTTCCTCTTGTAGTTTTCTCCTTTTTAAGTTTTTGGTGCTGCTCTTTAATGGGTCTTGTAATGGATTTGGGGTTCCCATTTGAACTATAAAGTTGCCCCTGCCTGAAGGAGTTTGCTATCCTGTATCTGATGGTGGTATATAATGATTGTGCATGATCTTTCTGTCACCACAGATACCTTTGAGAAGGTAAGATTATATGAATATGCATGCTTTGCACAGGTTTTTCATACTCCAGCTTGAGACATTTCTGAGACACTGAGCTTCTGAAATACTGAGTATTTTTAACATCAGTGTTAAGCCTTTGCCACTGTTCAACTCAGAGCCATCTACATATCTGTGGTGGATAAAATGATTTCCAGTGATATAAAACAATAGCAAACTTTTCAATACTTTTTTTTTGGTAAGAGTTTTTAAAATGCAGTGATGTTTGCCCAGTAGCATACCCTATTAGCATGCAATAGCGCAGCTCTTGTAACGTTAATCCGGTCATCCACATCGTAAACAGTTCTGTAGGCTAGTAAGAATTGTGAGGTCAGTACTTTGTGATGTGGTTTTGGCAACACTTCCATTGTTCCTTCATGCCTCTGCTTTTTGTAAAAGGTATCTGTTAACTCTGAAAAAAAACTATGCTAACCAGTAAGCGAAAATGTACTTCTTGTGGCTTGGCTACCTTAGTTACTATTGTGAATAACTTTCCTATGTTTGTGTTTGCAAGAGTGGTTTTCCACTCAGAGGGGTAACTGGGTCGCCTTCTCTGCCTACACACCTTCTCTCTTTCTTTCTTCCCAACAGCATGGCTTTGACAGGCCAGCTCAGTGCTGGCCCATCCCAGCACTAGAAAACCTGCTCACCACAAGTGATTTCTTGCTTGTGAGTAAATGTTACTGCAGAGCTGGGGATTAGGGAATGAAAAGTTAAGGACCAGGGGATCTCTCTTGAGCAAAGCATTTATTTGAACAGTCTTACATGTTTGTGTTTATCTGCTGGGTTTCTGTGTTGTTGTGTTTGGTGTTGTTTTTTTTTCTTTTTTTTTTTTTTTCTTTTCTTCTTCTGGTAAAAGAGTGAAGAATAGGTATAAGTTCCAAAGCACTGACTCATGGGACCACAATGAAGCATTAGGATACAGCCATTTCCTACCTTTGTTTGAAATCAACCGAGTGACTCTGGCGGATGCGGCCCTCGGCTGCAGGACTTGGTGGAAGGAAATGCTTTTCATCTTTATGGAGTACAGAATGTTGCTCAGCAATTACTTTGTGCATTGCATGTGGCAAGCTTGTAAAAGGCTTTGCTGTGTGTTGCTATATACCTCATAGCCACCCATGGCTCCTAGCTTATTGACTCCAGGAAAAATACTTGCCAAGTTGTTAAAAAAGTGTGGCAAGGGAGATGAGATAATGGATTGTAAGAGCACTGTCTAGCTGCACTATAATTTTCTGAGACTGTTTTACAGGTGTAAGTAAAATATTATCAAAATATTATCCTCTTTGAATCTGGGAAAATTTGTAACAGCAAGATGAAACTAAACTAAGGAAAAAAAGTATTTTCTTGCCTGAAATGATGCTAAGGATTCCTAATGACTGCACTGGAAACAGTGACTTCGTGCTCCTGTTTTTCTGCTCTGACCACTTAACTTCACTTAAATTTACATGTCATAATCTCAGAAAAGACAGCTCATGTGCATGTAGTGAGAATGAATGCCTTAAAAACCCCCACCTTGCACAGTAGGTAACACAATGAGGAACTAAAAGGAGCAGTGGGAGTACTGAAAGAAAAACAATGACAATTGAAAACTTAGGTAGTTGTTGTGTATTTATCTTTAGCCTTGAAATTCATTGAGACCCGTTCCTATAATTTTTTTTTTTGCTCTTTAACTAACAGTTTTGACCATTCATTTAACAACACTTGACATGATTTTTAAATTAATTTTTTTCTGTGTTTAATCTCTGTGGTTTCTCAACTGCTGATTTCAATTACATCTCAGAGGCAATTTGTATATTGGTGACTTACCATTCTTTACTTATGTAGTACCTTATTGACATCTGCAATCAGTGTTAGTGAACACATTTAAAGAAAAGGCAAAAAGTATAATACTGGAAACTCTCCAAAGAAGGGTTAGAAAATAATGTATGGACAAATGCTCTTGCTAGGAATAAAATAGAAAAGGGTCGCTGGTTCATGTGTTTGTCTATGTGTGTTTTTAGTTTTTGTTAAGCCAAAATTAAACACAGTAGAGTTCACTGTTTGCTAATCACCATGTGTTTACTTTCTCTTCCAAAACTGAAGTTGCCAGCTAATACATTTCCTACCCAGTGCTATGAATCTGTCCAAATAAACATGGGAAGTAGTAAAACAATGACACTATATGAAAATACATCCTCATTCATTAAACAGAGTCCAAAAATTTTTGTGGGATTTCGCAGTAACAGAGAAATGTGAATCATATAGAGTCTCCAGCATAAGAAAAAATAATAATGTAACATGAATTATGTTTTCAAGAAAAACCCTTATCCCATGACTTAGATCACTTTATATCATGTCCCTCTGCAGTTCCTGTGGACTGATGCGTTTTGTATCTCATGGTTTTATGTTAATCAGAAATGTAAGTACCTTTCAGAGAGCAAATGATCAATTTTAACTACTGTCTCAATCATTAAAGGTTATAAATGTGTCCTTCAAAGTGAATTTTGAAAGGATTTCTCTAGCAGATCACAGAAGCAAGAGCAGAAACATTAGATGCAAAATCAGACTCATAGAATAATCATGGAATATCTTGAGTTGGAAGGGACTCATAGTAATCATTGAGACCAAGTCCTGTCCCTACACAGGACAACTCAAAAGTAACATTAACCATCAATGTTGTCTATCACTAAGCTGGAGAATGGGAGATGACTCTTTTCGACACCTCACACTGTGCTACACATACTGGGTGGAAAATAAAGACCTGAACAAAATATTCAGAAACAGACCATGATATGAAGTTTTCTAATTTCCCAAGAGCATACTGGTTTTGATACATTTAGATCTCATCCAAAGGAAGAGACTTTCGGGAGTGCATCCCAGTGTGTGTAAAACTTCATGGGAACTCATGCTTTGAAAATCCTCTCATCTTGAGATGTAGTCCTGAAATGGCATTTTGCCCTGGGGATTCTCCTTGATTGTCCTTGGCAGCAAGTTAAACAATTGCCCCTTTCTTTTAGCAAACCACCTACTTGTTCTCTCTAGATCTGATTTTTTGAACCCCATCCAAAGCATAATACCCTTAAGTGTCCATGCTTAAATTGTAAGACTTACCATGCAAGGTGACAACCCTGGACTGTCTGATGTTTCACTGTAACAACTACAAAATTCCCATACTGCATCTGTGTGTTTTCTTTTGAAGTGCCTATGGTAGCTGCAATTACTTGTTCTGTTGATATTTCCTTTGCTTTTAAAATTTTATTTGTTAGTGTTTATGAACTTGAATGCCAAGAAAAAATGTTTCTGTTGCAGTTGGGAGCATATCCTTTAAAATGAGATGCAACCATACTGTGTGTTTGTTTTTCCCCCAGCAAGGAAAATTTAAATCACTGAAACAAGTAGGAATGTGATATTTCCATCTCTGCTGAAGAAGCTGTGTGCATAGGAAATATCTGCAAGGGTGTGAGGGCAGCAAAAGCATGTGGACTGTGCACCTGTGATTTCTCTTGAATATTTAATAAGGATTTAAAAATATTTTTATTACTTTAAATTGTAATTTTCCATTACATGAAGTAAAAATCTGGGGTCAATAAATATGGAAAAAATCTTGATGATATTTGATAAAAACAGTGCAGTTCCCCAAAGCTGATCCTTAGCCACCCTACTTCCTTTATACTTGAAAAATCTCTAGAAATGACAGTTGATTTCAAAATTTAATCACACTGGGCACTGTGCAAAACTATCACAGACATAATATCTGCCCTAAGGACTTTATGGACTATTTCAAGGCTTGATGCCAGGGGAGGGTGTAGCAACACTGAGAACTAGGAAGAGGTAGTAATTCTAGGAACTTGTGACTATCCTGTCTTTCTAGATAAACACTCTGCTCAGTGTCAGCATCATTCAGCAAGGTTAACATGCAAACAAAAACACTGGTGCATTTGGTAATCATGGCTAGTCATCTGTCTTATGACAGGCTTGGTGAATTTATGAGATAGAGCTACTGTCAGCTCTGTTTCTCAGATTTTATTATATTGGCTTGTGGGCAGGAGGATTTGGGCCTCAACTTATTAACTCCTTGTTTATAGTCTATTTTTCAATATAACTACTCCTACAGAGGAGCAGTGCTGACATGCATCTTTAGAATTTTTATTTCCAAAAAAAAGAATGTTTTCATACAAGTTAATAGTTCAGTATTTTCTTCTTCCCTCTCATTTCTGATAAGCTGAGAAATAGTTTCCCCATGTGAACATTTCAGTCAGTGGGAGTCAACTAATAAGAAAGCACACAGTGTATCTGAAACAGATAAAACAATTTTGTAGGTACAGATGCTGCATTCTTTAGCTGCTTTCACTAACTCCTTCTTTCCCGGTCTCATTTATCTGGTGAAGGAGGCAGACTCTGCTGACAGATCAGTCACCATTTCAGGAAGGCATTCTCTCTACAGAGCATCCTGAAGTACATTCTCAGAGCTCAGAGAAACTGAACTGAATGCCTGCTTTATTGCCCTGGGCAGGGAGGAATGGTTTGTAATCAGAGGAGTCCTTAAACAAAAGCCACAAATTCTGTGTGGAAGTGTGTAAAATGCTAAGATAGAGGTGTGCTACAACCACAGGAATTTTATCGTATCATATGGGATCAGTAGTCCAGGATCATGTGCTTAGCTCTTGGTGCAGCACTCTGTGTTTGATAGCAGCTGGTGGAACGTGCAAGAAACACATTAATTGACAGTTAGTTAGAGAATAACCTGCCCATAGGGGAAGTAGCTTTCTAAGCTCAGGCAATTAGTGGTTTTCTTTTGCCTTTTAGCAGGAGTTTGCATACTTTGTCTTCAGTGAGCAAGCAGTTTAGTTTGCTGAATAAGAGCTTTCATTTGACTGCAGGAAACTTTGTAATTGTGTTGTACTCCTACTTTCAGAGCTTGCACTCTGCTACTCATAGGTACAGTGTAAATGGAAAAGGGCAAGGTAAGAAGGCTCAAAGCAAAAAGGCAAGATGCGTTTTAGTGAGACATGAACAGTAAAATCTCTATGATTTACCCTTTTTTAGGCTGCTTTTTAAGCATTTAGGCAAAAATGTGCTGCTTATTATTGATGGATGTGATTGGATGTGATGTGATGTATGTGTTAAAAAGTAACACATCGTGCTTTTTTGAAGGATATTATGCTTTTTATGTAGTAAATTTTAAAGACGTAAAAGATGCATTCTACATATATTCTAATCCTTGGGATTGTAGTACTGATCAGTAAATGAGATCAACACCTTCTGTATGTAACTCTCCTCTCATCAGATGTCCCACCAAAACATGCATCTCAAACATGCCTACTGCCACATTGCTGTGGTTTGGCAAAGGGAGTGTTACGTCACTCCTTTGAGAAAAGGTGAACAGTGCTAAATATCTCACGAATGCAAAGATTTTCTGAAAATTTAGACTAAATATTCAAGTTTTGATTTTTTTTTTAGACTTAGCTTGTTTACACTATATTTTGTGATATGCCTCATGTTTTTACTATTTGAATGCTTCAAATCCCTGTGGACTGTCATCAACTGGCCTTTCAATTCCACAGTTGCAGTCCAGTTCCTGAACCTAAACCTGCAATTTTTAAGTAATTTGTAATTTACATTAAAATTTATAGCTACATCACTGCTATTGCAAGATCTTGTAGTAAATATATTTTCTCTTTTATCCACAGAATTAAAAAGTTGATATTTGTTGAGTGTTTTTGGGGGACAATGGCAAATGCAGAGTTAAACAAGTGACCAATTTATGTTGAACTGAACATTCAGTGTTGATGGATCCTTAATCCCTAAACAGATGGTTTACCACAGTTCCATTGTAGTCCAGAAGTACCTCTTGCATGAGAAAATGCAGTCATGCAGAAACAGTACAAACACTATTGACTTGCCCACTACTTGTCCCTGCTCCTTCTTTTCTCATTCTTCCTCCTCCTCTTATTTTTTAACAGAATTCAGTGTTAGTTTAACTTTTATGCCCATAATGCCTTTTTGCCCTTTATCTAGGATTTCTGTTTTGCTTTTAAATTAAATTAATATGATCTAACTAGGTATATTCTGTGATTCTGTGACTCTGTGACTAAAAGGCCTTCAGTATGAACTGCCTATGAACTCATTTTCAAATTTGACTGTTTTCAGAGACTTCTTTTGCTTCACATAAATTCTCAAATCATGGTATTTCAAAATTCTGAAGTCTTGTAATACTATATTTGGTGAACAAGAGAGGGGAGAAAATAGATTTTAGTTCCTGCTTTTGTTAACCCATTCTTGTTTTGTGCAGAAAAAGAAAGAGGTTTTATTGCTCAAAGTTGAAGATCTGTCAGCTTGTAAAGTATTTCTTTTTATATGAGGAAGATTAAGTT
The DNA here is from genome assembly GCA_013397135.1 of Pachyramphus minor. NCBI lineage: Eukaryota > Metazoa > Chordata > Aves > Passeriformes > Tyrannidae > Pachyramphus > Pachyramphus minor. Next base: position 235,809 of record VYXB01000135.1, read on the forward strand.
GGAACTTTATGCAAGTTCCCTAGTATGCACTTTTGTGTCTTGTCATAAGGCACATAATTACTGCATTTCACCACCAGCAATCATTCTTAAGTTAAAACCTGCTATAAACCTCTCATTAGTAAAAATAAGACAATGAAAGTAGGATGTACACCTACAAAATGAGAACCAACTCTTAAGGGAGTTAATCTCTTCATTGCACAATAGATAAAGAATAAATAATTTTCACTTAGGGCTTTTCTTTCACATGCAATCAAAATAGCTTGTGATAACAGATCTACTGCCAAGAGCTTCATAAACACAGGGAGAGACTTGAACACACAGAGAGACTTGATCTTCCTTCTGTACTGCATTCAAATAAAGGAATTTCTTTTAAGTCACAACAGTTGACAAGATTTTGGTGCTGCTTGTATTACAGAGGACAGAGAGCCATTACACGGGGCTCTGCACCACCTATTTACAACCTCAGCCAGGATAAACACTGTTTTCGGCATAAGGAAAAGCCCGTGGTCAGACCACATGTTCTCTAAAATGTTTTGTCCTGGTTGCAGGTCCAATACACTGAAAGGAAGGTGCGAGGGCTGTGTTCATAAGTAGTGCACACATCCAAATTCTTCTTATCGGGTCACTGCATAGGTACACCTCCAGGAAGTATTTTGTCTTGCCATCAGAATTCACTCAAACTTTGTATTTAGTATATGCGAAGTGAAGGAAGGTCAGATAAGTGCCTTGTTGGTGTCCTGATATGGTAGTGTCACCAGGAGCAAAAAGTGATGGATAGAGTAGAAATGGGTTACCGTGAGATTTTTAAAACTGACTACTGATTTCAACAGTAAAACTATGCAAATACAGCCAGTTCAGTGCAGAATGCTTTGCAGAGCTCTGCTCTTGTACCACAAGATGGGCAGGCTAAATCCACCTGAAAATTCAGGAAACAGGTTTTGAGACTAAGACGAACCAACGTTGCACAACTGCTCTGCAGGATTTACATACATAACCTAAGATAGAAGCACAGAACCAAACAATTTTCAGTTAATTTTTCAAAACTTTTTAGTTCCAGAGACAGGTTGTTACAAATAAAACCTCTGCATTTCAAAATCAAAATTAGCAGAAAGATAGCATTCTGTTGTTGAAGTAGGGTACTAAAAGCTAGCTGTGACAAATTTCTTCCCTGCTTCCCCTGAAAGCAGTTGAAAAATCTGTTAAACGAGGTTTTTTCCCGCGTATTTTATCCAATAGGATTGAACCATGGCAAAACTAATTTCTAAGAAACCTGCCATTGTATAATATTAATTATAATAATGATGAAAGATTCTAAATAAATTAGTTTTTCCAGAAGCTATCCACTAGAAGTTACAGTGAGAGCCAAACCACAAGCACTTTTTGGCCTCTTTCAAAGATTTAGATGTCAGATGGAATGCTTTCAAAAACAAGGATGTGCTTGAGGGGAAAAAGAAGAAGAGTAATCTTGTTAACCAAAATAAGTAGAATTCAAAATTACTTTTAGAGCTTTCCCTTTCCTATTGAGAGAAAACAATAAGAGGGGAAATATTCCTGAACTGAAATTCAGTTCAGATGTAAAATACACTTGCCATTGCAGAGTCCACTACCATTTGCAGTGAGAATATTTTCAAAAAATGCCTAATTTTATTCTTCGAAGTAGTGTGACTTGCTGCTTCTACAAGAACTCTTTGAGGAGAGTTCATAGGAAGTTAGTTCCTTCAGGTGTGTGTAGTATACATCCTAGAGTTATGGAGCACTTTACAGAGCTAAATAACAAATAAAACCAACTACATTCCACTTTTCTTCAGGCTCTTTGAGCATAATTACTGTAACCAGCAGCAAGTGCAAATATCACTTCAGTGTAGTAGGTCACCTTTGTTCTGAATTCCAATTAGCCTACAACTTGTGCTGAAATCACATAGTAAAATTGCTCAGTCATCAGTTAAGTGGCTCACTGATTTTCCAGGAGGTTTAAATCCCCAACTGTCACATGAGCCAGCATCAGCTTGCCTGCTAAGTGTGGGCACTTATATTCGGGATTCATCAAAATCTGGGAAGCAGTTATTTCTTACACCATATTTATGAATAATGACAAGGCGCTGCCAGCTGGTGTGTGTAAAGTTGTCTAGACCCATCTACGAGCAGTGTGTTTTTGCATCTTTTCTTATGGCTGCATTGAGGGCCAAGGAGGCAGACTGGATAATTTTCCAGTGACTGCTAAATGACCTCAAGCTCTAGTAGAAGTAATGCCTGCAAACACTGCTGCTTTGGCTGCTGTGACAAATACTAAAATAAAATAAAATTGGAAGGGCACCAGCAGTTACACTTTAGGACAAATGTTGTCTGAGAGAAAAAGGAAGTTTTCCACCTAGGTCTAGCATTTCATAATTTTGCAATGTGGAAGTTTTGCGTCATCATCAGAATTATATAGTGCTGATCACTCTTTGAAATACGATCATGAGTTAACATTTAGAGGTGTGACCAAGTGGGGTAGGCAGTTGTATCTGCAGTGAAAGACTGCATGAAGGAATTTACTAAGTTTGTTTTTCTTTTTAAACCACATTTAGTGGCATCTTTTGACATGCATTTCCTTACTATCTTGTGTACATGCTGAATTCTAGAAGGCTGTGCAGTTGTATTACACAGCTTGGTTTTGGGTTTTTTTCCTTTTTTTTTTTTTTTCCTCCCTGTACTTTCATTTTTATGCTAGAAAGGAGCTCTCCTGTAATAAGCATCCAAGCTGCCTGTAGTAAGTGTGAAAATCCTAACCATAAATACTGGATTCTGATAGGGGTGAAAAGCAAAAAAAATGAGGTGAGGGGGATATGGGATGAAGAAGACTTTTATGGAAGGGAAAATTTTCACAAGAGAAAGGAGGAAAGTCAGAGGAACTGTAAAAGAAACTTAGTTTTATTGGAAGAGACCTCATTTTTCCCATGAGGCGTATATGTTTTGGCATAGACAACAACTCTATCTCTAGAAAGGAAGACATCAGCTGATACCTGGATTACCACAAATTACTTAATTCTTTAATTATTTTTAATAAAAACTACCTGTAGATTTATTGGGAATATTATTGTCTTTGCGCATACTAACTATTCAATTCATGCTGAAAAAATAATATATCACTTAGCTTTGTAGGCATAAATGTTTGATAATTTTTATAAATACCACTCATAAATGTGTAAATAACATACAACTAGTACCCCTGAGTGATCCCTTGAACAGTCCTAAATACTATTACTTTTAAAATTATCGCTATACTTGTGTGAAAACACTAAGAGTAGCAAGGCACAGTTCTTGCTAATATTTTGCCTCTTTGAGAACATGTTAACTCTCTCTCTTTTCATTTTTTTATATTACAGCATGTTCACATCTAACAAGTGCACATTTAAAGAAAATTGAGTTCAGTCATGTGTAACAGAAAAACATAAAGCTTTTGATCTCCTCTAAGTCTCAAAAGGGAGGTAAATGCGAAAATATCTGTTATAGTTTCCACCTATTGCCCCACTGTGCCACCATATTGTAGAAAAGGGAGACCAGTGAGTGAATTTATTTATCATTTTGTTTTGCACCTGAATACAATGATTTGCTGTGGGGAAGATCCTGACTCCCAGAGGCATCCAGAGAAACTATGACTCATTAGACATTCCTGAAGCATGGTGAAATGGAAAAATCAACAGAGTGCTGTAATATGTGGGTATAAGTTATGCAAGGACAGTTAAGAATATAGTGTTGAGGGATTAACATTACATGGTAGGTATTCCATTTAATTAACTAGATGATGCTGTTCCTTCTATAGTGATATCTGTAGAGAAATGAATCCCACATCAGCATGTAAAGTTTAGAGCTCCCAAGCCAAAAGCACAGCTTAGTCAGCAAAGAACTTCCATTTCTGTTTGGAAATGAATGAAACTCACTGGGATACTGCATAAATAACAGTAACCATTTTGGTTACTGTTTTGCAGTGAATACTTGCCCATATCTCAGAGTCCTCATCCATGTTTGCGGAAAGGATGCTAAGAATCTGCATTTCTTCCTGAACCATGAGTAGGTGTTAGGGTGATTCTAACACAGAATAGGTGGAGGGTGTAGATGTCCTTCTTTGCTGGCTGCTGAGTGCTCTGTATCCCTGCCGTGACTCCTCTGTCCTGCTTAACCTCTGGCTTTTCAATGAGACCCTCAGCTTCATGATCTCTTACCCCTTGTGGAGACTCCAGTTTTCTTGGCTGGTTACTAGAGTGGGTGGGTCTCACTGCATCTTCTTCTGTGCAAATCAACAAAATAATTTGCATTTTTTGCTATCTCTTCTTCCAGAAACGAGAGAGAACACAGAGTCCCTTCAAAATCAGTGAGGGATGGGAGGAACATAGCCTGCACCAATCTCTATTCCCCTTCTTCATCACCCATTGCAGCTGATGAGAGGCACAGAATAGGACAATCAGAGAAAGGGCTGATTGATTCAGCTGATCAGAGAGGGATAGGTTTGCACAGGTGTTCACATACTTATTTCTGTTTGCTGCAGTTATTACTGGATGTGGTACAAAGCCCTGAAAAGAGTTTACAAAGTCTAGGCTAAGTATAACCCTGTTCTGTTTTGCTTCTTAGACAAGCTGCAGTCTTGCAAGTGGCAATCATGCAACAGCACTGCACATTGCTCTATCCTGTGATTTTAGAGAGCATCCTAACACAAACTGCTCTTGGGGAATAAGTCAGGCCTCTTCCAGAGTTGGTAAATGGTGCACTAGGCTTTCAGCTAGTGTTGAAGACTGGCTGCCTTCCTGACTGACATCAGTTGTGTTTTGGGCGTGCAGTGTTATCATGTACATGCTAGGAATGGCTATCAAAGCTGGAAGTGACCAAGTATATTAAATCTTAGCAAAATACTCACGTCTTTGGTATGTGTGCAGGCTGCACCTCAAGAAGTCTCCTCTGTAAAAGACATATTTAAGTAGTGCAGACTGTTCTCAGGTCATCTGAGAATTTCTTTTCATGGACCTGATCTAAGACTGGTGAAACAGGAGCTGACATCATCTTTCTATATTACAAACAGCATTATGGAGACAAAATACTAATTTTTTTCTTTTTTAAGGAAACAAGTCTACACTGTTTAATACAGGATCTTTTCCTACTTGTATTTTGCATAGGCTGGTTGTTGTTATCCATGTTAAGACAAGGGCTCTTGACCTACCAATCATTCTCTTGTGCAACTATTCCAGCATTCCAAACTTCTCATAGAACTCATTAAATGTATAGTAATAATTTAAAAAACAAAACTAGCAAAATCAAAAAGAATTTTTGAGAAAAATCTCCTCCTTTATTTTCAGCACAGGTCAAGTACCTTCACTATTTTTTGCCTAACACTGAAAAAGAAACTCAGAAAAATCAAAATCAAATAGCAAATACCCCAACTGGACTAATGTATACTGTTAGAGTGGGGTGAATGGCCACTTGGAACTGTATCATGCTGGGAGACATGACTGTTCTTATGTGTCCTTTGTATGATTAGGAAGGAAAGAGTATTCAGGATGCACAACCTACATGTCCCATTTTGGAACTCATCAGAGTATGAAAAACTGCCTAGGGTAATTTTTTGAGATCTCTATCCTCTGTTACAGGTTTCTATGCCTGTGAAATGTGGGGCCGTGTATCCTAATGGAACATGGTGTTTTGGGGAAGATGAACATATCCTGTGGTATCAGATAATCTTTTCCAGAAGCTAAGTGTGGGGGATTTTCAAAAAAAGCTTTCACAGACAATCTTCTGCTCCTACTTAAAGTGGATACTGGCAGGAAAAATAAAGCAGTATGACTGTTTTTTCCTAAGAGCCGAAAGATTTGAAACAATTCAACCTAGATACATGTATCATGCCCAGCTTAAATTCTCAATGCAGTTTGTCTCATATACAATATCTTTTCCTTACAATGGCAAGGTTGACAGATCTTTTGTTATGATTGGCAGATTGTTTTCTGCAAGAAAGTTGATTTTTTGGAAAGCTCAGATGGAATATCATAGTTCCTGCTTAAATTGATCCACTGGGCTCTAGTATGACTACTTGTAAGTTAGATGTGTATTCAACAATATGGATTTATTAAGTTAGGCTTATAAACTGTGGCATCTGTGAGTTGTATTCAGCTCAAAAAGTGTATCTCAGAGATGGCTGACATTCAGTTGTGTGTGAAATGCATTTTTTGGGCCAAACTTTACATTTGTCTGCATTAGCTTTGCATAAATCTACATTAGCTCAAATGAAGTCTGTAGAACTATTCCTAATCTATCTTGGAGTCACTGAGAGATGCCATTCACTGCATAGATTAAGTACATTAACAAATGTTAACTTCTAAATATTTTAACAGGATTTATTAGTGATTTTAACATTGTGTCATGGGTTTACCAGGGACTAATTTTTCAAACTCCCCCCTCCACACAATTACTATAAGTTGAGAGAGGTTTTATACAGACAAAAGAGGCTTGACATGGGAGAATAATACTAAGATTTATTACTAGTAAGATAAAGACTAAAGAATACTATATATACAAAAATTCTAATTAGGCCTAGGCTTTCTTATCTTATGAAGAAAATGTTAGGTATTTACAAAAGCATCTCCCCCCTGTATCAGTCCAGGAAGAGAAAGTCTCTTCTTTTCTGAAGCAATTCTGCAGCACTGTAAAGTCTTTCTTCTATTATCTTTAAGGCAACGGCTCCAATTTGTTGTAGCTGGAATTCAGTTTCTCTCTCTCTCGACCTGTGTATTGAAATTCAAGTGTTAGGCTATCTTTGAGGAAGAAATATGTCATTGTTGCTTAGGGATGAAATGGCTGGTGCAAGTGGCAGGTAGATCAACAGGAATTTGACATAGTTGTGTAATTTTATTTTTTAAACTGCTTTTGTGTTGAGATCTGTTGGGTTTCCCCCTTGGCCATAAGAACCCGTCTCTTTCACTGATTGGTGTCCTCTGAAGACTGCTAATTTCCACAGATTTTGTGGTTTTGTTGTGTGGCAAAGTCCCACTAGGTGCTAGACAAACAATTTCTGCATTTTTGATTTAAGCCACATTTGAGCTGGGACTGTTAGAGGTAAAGGATTAATATATCATTCCAGCTGATTAGTTGGTTGCCCCTCCCAAATCCTTCAGGGAGGTTTGCGAACTAGAAATTTTATGTAGCTTTCAAGTTTTCAATTTGAAATAGTCATCAAAATACCCAAAACTATTATTACAGCATCAGTGAACAGTCTGTGGCATTTCAGTTGTTTTGCTAAGGAGTGCACAGACTTTTGTTCCACAAGTTGTTTTCCGTTTACTGTTCCTTAGAAAAACCCCTTTAATGTACTGTTTTTTCAGAATATGTTTTTAATCAAAAAGTACATGTTGATGTTAAATGATAAGGCCAGGGGAAAGACTGGCCACACCTTAAGGAAAATTCTCTAATCCTGCAGCCTACTTGTTCCCTTGCTTGGAAAATCTTGTTGGCTCTCAGAATATTCAACACCATTCAAATTTGCTTTTTCCTCTAAAAAGGATGCAAAACACTAAATCCCTTCTCCAAAACCAAACGCTTGTAATATTATGAAAAGGGAGAACAGATGGTAGCATAAAGCTTAAGGGGAAAGTATAGCACTTTAATTCAAATTGTTTGACAGAGCTAAAGACAGCCACTTAGTTACCAATTGCTTAAGTTATTTATGCTTCTTTGTGTAAAAGAAGAAAACAAGAAAATTAAAATGTTTTGTACATTTCAGAAAAAAGGATAAGATAAGGCAAAATGGTATTTATTTGATTATGTTGTTTGTTAATGGTAATATCCAAAATGTGATTGATCTTATTAAGCAGCCGTACAGAATTGCTAGAATAATTGAAAACTAATTGTATAATAAGTTATTGTATAATTTTTGGTTTCACAGTAGGCATGTTTACCCTGATATAGTGTGGTATTTGTTTAGGAAAATACTCAGTGGTTCATAACTTGGAACCGTTAGGTATTTTCCTTCCACTTTTAACTAAATTAGTTTTGCAGTTCATCAGGATTTAGACTGTGATTCAGTGCATTAACTTATCCCCATGCTGCTTTGATTGAACAGCAAAGCATCCATTACCACTGCCATATCCAAAGTGACGTTTCCATACAGACTGCCTGCTGTTTCATTCATAACCACAAGGCAGCCCAAAATGACTTTACTTCTTTTTACAACTTGCAAGGAGTTAATGGACTGTGCTGGCCCCCTGCCAAAACCTTTAAGAAACTTTATTAATGTGTTATGAGGCTGGGACACTATAGTATGGGATTTTATTGGTTGCTCATTTAAATGAATAAAAATATGTATGCACAATTAAAACCATGTTTTCAAGCAATTGTCTTCTAGTAAATGTTGTCTTTGACAACGATATTCTTAATGTTTGCTAATGACAGTTTTGTATATTTCTCTTTATAATGCAAAACTTTACACTGCAAGAATATTGAATTTGTGTTGTGAATGTTCCGTGCAGGACGAATGTGTGTGAATGTTCATGTTCCTTCAGTGCAGAACCCATTTTTGGCCCTGAGAATCTTCTTTTCTGGTGCACAAAAAGAAGCATTGAAAGCTTCTGGTTGGACTTTACCATAAAAGACTGTGAAGACTGTGTGACTGTGGAGATGTAGTCAGTCTGTACACAGTACATAACATAAAGAGCTAACATAATGTAACTAGCTTCAAAATTAATGCCAGAAACCAGCTGTTGGTAGGCTGATTGTCTGATGTAATTTCAGTGTTACTTTGCAAGCATTTCTTCTCAACAGGCAATGGAATTAGTTCCTGTTAGACACTTTTAAAATTCAGAATTCAAGCAGACAATTAAGTAGGTAAGAGTCGATAATACTTTCAACAGTTTCTAATGCCTGGGAACAAGAACAGAGATCGTTCATTTCATAAAGATATGTGAACACTTTTTAAAAAGAAAGTAGTTTCATTACTTTTCCTTCAATAATTAAAAAATAAAAATGGTCACTTAGAGTCCTTGTTCACTGAGAAACATCATAATTTTCAGTCCCTGGAAGCTTTTTCTAAAACTGATAAATACTATCAAAGAAAAAAAAAAATCACAGGTTTAATGAAAATAACAATAGGAAATACAGAAAGAAATGTGGAAGTGAAATTCACTAGGGGATGGAATGAAGAGTTAGTAGCAAAGCAGAAAGTTTAAATAAAAATGCCTCAGTTTGTTTAAATAGTTTACTGTATTAGCACATGTTGACAACAGGTAAGCTCACATGAAAGTTTCCATTTTGCTTTCAGGCCTTAGAAAGCAGTCATGCTTTGCATTATTTTGAGCAAAAAAGATGACCATGGTTTGCATGTATAAGGAGACTCATAAAGTACAGTTCTTCTTGGCATCAAAATAGAATGGTCTTGTGACTTTCATTTACACTATTTTCTTGTGAAATATACCTTGAGATCAAAAAATTATTTGCTGGGGACCCTTACTGAAGAGTACTAGTTGAGGTTTGGTGGCAATCTGCACAGTACTTTTGAAGAAATAGTGCTTCAGAATCCCAGGTGTAGTTCAGCCTAGATTCCTTCTCCCTTTAATCTTTGATACAGGAACAGCCCAGTGTCGATATGCCTGACATTGCTAAAGATGGCCACAAGCAGTTAGTGAACAAAGCTCCCAAGGAGGTACTTCATTTGGTAGTTAAATGAAAGATTTGGACTCAGGAATATATTTTCCAAATAAAATAGAGGCACCCTTATGCAAATAGAGACTCTTATTTCCAAAATAAGATTTTTTTGTTTTATTTTACACATAATGAATGTGCACAGCTGCTGCATAAGTATCAATACAGCACAAATTTGGCTTCTCAGTTTATATAAAACCTTTAATGCATGACTATCTAAGACATTAGTTCACCTGATGCAGAATTTGAACAAAGGATAACAAAAATTTACATTGCATAGGGCTCAGAGAGCTAAGAAAAAAAAATCAGTATTTCCAACACTGATTGTGACACCTTTTGAGCATCTATCTATGCAGCTTTGTTTCTTGCAAACAGCTTTTCTATACTTTAGGCAAGATGCATTAGAGATCTCTGGATGTGCAGAATAAATCAAAGTTGATGCAAGAAGCAGAATTAACTTATGATAACTTTTGCCTCCTCATTTTTTAGAGTCAAGTACACATTTCAGTGTTCTTTTTTAACAGATTTTTATGGAATTTAGAGCCAGCCATTAGCTAAGGAATGCAAGGAAAGGGGGGGTTTACTCACACCACTTCTGTAAAACTGAAACATCTGTGGTGACACTCCTGATAGAAGAAATACATTGAGTTTTCCTGATTTGAAAATTCTCAGCGAAAGGAAGAGACCATATGAGTAACTGTAGATAAAAAGAAAACACATCTTCATCCTTCTTTGCTTTGAATACTTCAGAAACCCAGTGAAAATGTGAACCAATTGGTAGGGACCTTTCTAAATACACATGTGGAACTGATAAGATACAAGGATGTTTCCTACAGCATTAAAACTAGAACGTGAGTATCACAGGTTATTTTAATACAGTAAAAGGAATTTCACAGTCATTTCAAGACTGAAATAGGTAAAATTTGTCCGCTTTGGATTTAGTAAATCTGTTGGCAGTAGCATGCAGAACCCCAGGACTGGGATACGATTTCATTTTCTTACTGCTTATAGTATGAAAGGGCTGAGTTACATGCAAATATATACTAGTCTTTATCCCAGGTCACTGGCATGGTATTAGACCAGTTAGATAAAGCAAGACCCTGGAATTTGAGCTTGACAAAGCTGTTCTTGTACATCTGTGTTTTGTCTTTCATAAATAAACAGAATTGTATTCTTGAGCACTTTAAATATTTCTTTCAATCCAGATAGGTAAAAAGGAAAAGTTTTGGGATTCCCAGTAAGCTGAGTACTAGGTACTTCCATAGAGGGAAATGGCCTGTATTTGTTTAGTGTTTTAGCTAAAAGTGTTATATTAACCCAGTAAGGATGACAAGTGGGGAACATGTAGGCATTTATTTTTAAAGTATATACTTTTGAAGGGAAGAAGAGTGGCGTGATATTCACAGAATGAAGCTTCATCTGTAGAGGCTGTAAGAAGAAGGTAAGATGGAGAAAACAACATGATTTTGTGAAGATAATGTTATACACACAGGAGATTAACCATAGCAGATTCTTTGGATACTAGAGGTGATAAAGATGCTCCTGTGCATATTTGACTGGTAAAATATTTTGAACATAGTCCCTTGCTAGTTTTGACCCCTTTTTTTTTTGCTTGGTGCAGAGCAGTTTAGAGTTGCACTTATTAAATATTAATAGAAGAGCGACCAATTGGAACTGCATGCCAGTGCAATCCCCATGCTCTTTGGAACCTTAACCCTAACTCACTGGAACCTTGCAAGGACATCAGCATTGCATACCTGTGTAACTTTGACCCTGATTACTAATTAAACAGAGATGAAAGTCAATTCAGAAGTTGAGTTGAGTGGACGTAACTATCACAGTCCTCTCTATTTAGAGGGACAAAAATTTTCTTGATAGAATAGAAAATATTAGAAATGAAATAAAGTTATATGAATAGTTGACTGGGCTTTATCTGAAATCTTCTGATACAACAATGTAGCCTGGGACAATAAGCAATTCCTGGATCAGTCTACTAGCATTTTCTCAAAAAGTTCTCGTTCAGATGTTATTACATAACAGTGGTTGGTAGGGAGGCTTAGGACAGTAAATAGACAAGGGCAGCACCCACAAGATAAGCTTTGTGTTCAGTTAGTGTCTGTAAGGTCGTGATTCTTCTATTAATGGAATATTTTTTTTTATGGTGTGCACACTTCCTCTTTTCTTATTTAATTCTGAATGATGATAAAATACCTGTAGAGTTATTTTTTTAAAAATGGAAATTCAGTGAAAACATCATGATACACTCAAGTGTCAGCTGTCATTATCCAAACCACCAGATCTACCTGGGAATCTCATGAAACTGCCCAATGAGCGGTAGAAAAGCAGTGGTCTCAACAAAAACTTGAAACGCCTCTGGTTCAGTTGTGGACCGTTATGATTAAAGTAGAGTAACAGACCTAAGGAATCTCTCAATTTTGTTTAAATTGACATTGGACACAGCGGCAGAATGCTCTCCTGTCTTTATTATACAGACTCAGGACAGAATAGCTAAGGTTTCCTAGTTCTAGCCAAGGGTCGGTTAGCTTGGTGAGGACATCTATCTCAAATACAATAGAGAGAGACTCCTGGCAGAGGCTTGAGATGTTTGGAAGGGTTTTGTATGTTTTGCTGGTTGCTTGGAAAAGAGAGGGATTTTCTTTAAAGAAGCTGACAAATGCAGTCAGTGTGAAGGAGGTATCAGGCACCTGGGCCTTTGTTTGTGCCTTGTGCCTGAGCGCAGGGTGGCTGTGCTTTGCAAAGGTTCCAGTGCCTGTGCTCCCAGCACAGGGGAAGTGCATAATTTAAAACAATAAAATAAGCTTCCCTTCAGGAAACCCCTAATCCCCCTTTTTTTCCCAGTGTTGGGACACCTGGAGCAGTCAGCATGCCTTCTCATCCACTGTGCCCTGCACAGCGTACTGGTGAGCTTGGTGTGACAAACCTGCAGTGTCAGCTCCTGATCTTGTCTGGAAATCCAGCTCCTTGCCTCATTCAAAACAATCTGATGTTTTTAGAACCAACTTTGGCTTATGCCCTTCACACAGGACGACACTAGATCGACGACATTTCAGGATAACTGTTTGGCAGCCATTTTAGATACTGCCTGTGCTGAGAGCTCTCTGGCTGCCAAAAATTGCAGACACTCTGTGCCAAAACACTCTTGGCAGTAGAGATAAACTTTGCAGAGATACACAGTCCAGAAATATCTTATAATTACAAAGCACAGGGGGCAGAATGTTTTTACAATACAGCTGTGCTAATGTAAACATTTAATTTGGCAGCCTTCTCCACCCACTTTTCAATTAAACGGGTTTATGCAGATACTTTAGGTCTGCAATAAACTTTATTGCTGCTTCTCTTAGAGTACAGTTTATGAAACACAGATTTGAAGTATTTTGGGGGCTTTCCATCCATTTAGTGAGGCACATTGAAAATGTTAGGCTGTCGTAAAGGGAAGTGTCAATTCCTGTTTTAAAATGCCTTAGCTCTGGCTTCACTAAAAGCCTTTGCTTTAAAAGTATATATTAATTGGGGCCTGTCTCCTTTGCTTTTTCCCAAAACAAGTAACAGGATATTAATAGAAAGAAATGAAATCACTTAAAGACCTACAAAAGGACATTTGTGCTGGTGGTGATCATTAGAAAAGACAAATGTTCCTGGCATTGCAGAATGATGCTACAGAGAATAGCTCTAAACAGCAGTTCTTATGACTGTAATTGCAATAATTGTGTGATAGTTGCAATAATTGTTCTTATAGAGTAAAAGAAAAATAATTTTCAATCACAAGCATTATTCAACCTTACGCAGCAAAAGCAGCCAAAGATCCTTTCCTGTAAACTTCAGAATGCTGGAGGTTACAGTATTTTATAATGAGAGGAGTTAATTGTCTTTGTGCAACTGGTTAAGGTTTTATAATATAAGAAGACATATTAGATAATATCTTTTTACTCACTATCAATTAAAATAACCCTCTCTAATAAAGTTTGCATTTTGTGGGAATGAAAAGCTTCAGTGTGACTTTGAAAGGCCAAAATGTGGAGTCCTTCCTCACAGTCAAGAGCTCTCCAGTTCCAGGGATCACAGCATCTCAGAGGGGCTATCCCTAGTTTCAAAGGCTCTCTATTTATGAGCTAGGCAATACAGAGTAAGCACAGTTACAGAATAGATTAGCATGTTGTCTAGGGATGCCAGACTTCGGGATTCAAAAGATCAGCTCAGTTTGGACAAGCTGAGGAGTAGGAAAGATTGTTGGTTTTCCTTTTTTTGAAAGTATGTTGAGACTTTAGTCATGAAACTTGGAATTGCATCCAAGAAACTGCTATCTTGTCAGCTTTAATTTTGGCATTTGTAATTCCAGGCCAAACCACTCATTGTTGATAATTATGCAGTAGCAGCAGCAGAATGAAGGCTCTTGGTTATCCCACAGTAGTCTGGATGGTGGTCTCTGCCCCACAGAGTGTTCAGCTTTGCTTTGCATGTGTGTGGGGCCAGAAGGTGGTAGCGTGAGGCAGGGTGATGACTCGTAAAAGGCACCAAGGTGCCTTTGCGTATTTTTTCAGCTGACATGCAGAAACTTGTTGAGGACTGGTTGAAGCATTTTTACTTTAAACTTCGAATGAGGGAAGGAGAGATATGGAAATAGATACAAGTGACAGTGCTGAGGGCATAGCTTACCAGGAAGTTTTTAAGTAGGTGGGGCCCAAAAGCAAGTGAGTGAAATTAACTGCTTTATTTTTTTATGTACTAATTTTCATGGATTCCAGAAAGTTTGATTAGTGCAAGGCCATCAGAAAAACAAGAGCTTCTTCCAATCGATTCCCAGTGTTCACTGCAGTGAGTTAATTGTAAATGCTCTTTTTGAAGAAGTATATTTACTTGTCTGTAGTAGACATCAAATAAATGTGATTAGGTTAGTAAGTACTAAAACATAACAACATAAACATATTAAAAAGCTAACTGAAGAAAGTCAGTTAAAGCAGATATAAAAGCATTAACAGCATAAGGTAGGGTCTAGTTGTAAGGATAATTCTCTTTCTGTAACAAAGTTATAAAGATTAGGTGTGCAAACGGGAATATAGTTTATGGAGGGGATCTCATTATTTCAGGAATACAGAATAACTTTTTTTCTCCCTTGTGATCACAAGATATTTTCTTAGACTCCTGTGGAGGGAAGTGATCATTACTTTAAATTGATAGTCTTCTTATTCTTTCTACTAATCAATCTATCTTGCTGATAAATTGGAGTTATCTAGCTGCTTGTCTGTAGTGCTGTCCCCTTAATTAGGAACACAGTCAGCATTGTTGCTGTGATTAGAGTACAAGTACAGTACAGAACTGAGTGCTTTTAGGAGTAGTATAAGACTTTTTAATAGACTCTCTCCTTTTCATGAACAGTAAAAATTCAGTTTGGTTTTTGGTGGTGAAGTGAGATACTTATCATTGCCTTTATTTGGCCACAAAAGTCTGTGAGAATGCTGATCATGGCCCATAGGCAGAATCAGCATTTTAGAAAAGGATGCTTTGTAATTCATTGTCATTAAAATAACATGTGGTGTTAATATAGTAAAAGCCTGGCTGCAGGGAATGAAAGATCTGAAAGGCAGAAGTGAGAAATGCATTGTGCACCTATAGAGAGATTGATTATCAGGTACCTTTGACAACAGTAATTTAATAGATAAATCGTAAATAAAGATTTGTATAAAATGCAATCCCCCCTCCTTTCTCAAGGATTTAAAGAACCGTGGGTAATATTTGGGAAGTAACTAGTGCTTGTATTTTTTTCGTCTATGACTAGAGAAAAACAGCTGGGTTTGCCACAAGGTGATTTTGTACCACCTTGGGAGACGAGAATTCCTGTGAAGGATCCCTGCTGAGGGTCTCCTATATGTAAGCCAGCCTCCAGGTCCACAAGGGAGCCCAGACCTTCCTGGGCAGCAGAGCAATATATGCAATAGTCTGCCATGTTCCCTTTGGAATTTGTGGTCTGCTGTAAGTGCCAGAGGCCTTTACTAACTGACGGAGGAAACATCTGTAGTCGTCCTCCCTCTGCACACGCTGGCAGTGTCCCAAGTGTTCCCACCTCTTTCTTTGTGGCCATGATCACCTCTGCTGCACTGCCCCAGGTAGTAGCCTGCAGCAAGCTTCAGAGCACATGCTGGAAGTGACCTACCCAGTTCTGCACTCAGGATGAGAACTGTACCCGCAGAAAAGCCTGAAACAGTCTCTCTTTCTTCAGGTGTTTGGGAGGAAGGAGAGGTGGCCAACAGTCACCTTTACCCAAAGCTCTTCTCTCATCCCAGATCACAGGTTTGAAGCTGGATGTTTACCTAATGTTTGGTCAAACACTGGAAGTCAAGTAGTACCGCTCAGCCAGTGTGGCAAGAATTAAAAAAGTATTTTCAAAGTGGTAAATGCAGTAGAGCACAATTACCCATGCACTGCCTATTCTGGGGGTGCTTGAAAGTTTGGATTCTCGGGTGTGGGAGTTGGGAGCAAAAATGAAGGTGTATGGAGAGGATCCCCTGCTCTAGCACTATCTTAGAGGATTCTTTAGAAAGATGCTGAAAACTCATGCTCATAGAGTAGCAGCAAAATTTTAAGTTGCCAGGCCGTAAGTGGTAGTAAAAATGCTGTGTCAGTTCTTTAGGAACCACATGAAGAAGGACAAATGAAATATTCTCCTGTACAGCAGAAGACAGTTTAAATAGATTAGGGTCTGGCATAGCACTTAAGTTTATCAAGTATTTAGTGTTTAGGATGTACAATACAACCGTATGTAACTTGCCAACTATCTGGGCTTCCCCCACTGTTTCTGGTTTGGCAACAATGTGGGTTTTCGCCCTGTTGCAATGCTGACTGCCAAGGAGACATGGCCAGCTTTCTGCTTCCTGTCTTCCTCTTTGTTCTGGCTTGGTCTGCATTCTGCCTGCCAAGTCACAGATGCCAAAAGCTTATACAAAAAGGTCAAACAACTAAGGCTTGAAATCACCTATGCCAACATTCGTATTTTACTTCTATTCTTCTGTGTTTGGATAAATGGAAAGTACACACCACATAGCTGAGACAGGAATACAGAGAAATTTTTGCAAAAGTGTATATAGATTACTGTTGTGCAAACTGCTTGCAGAGGCAGTGAACACTGAACATTTTAAGAGGAATTCCAAGTGCTAAAGAAATAACCTTTCAGTTTTGTGAATTTTTCCCTCCCCAGTCCCCCAGCGAATTTGTTTTTGCCTACTCCTGTTGTTTTACTGTATTTAGGAGTTAGGTTCTTGTAGAACTTAGTACTACAGATCTCTGCACTTGGATCTGCAGCTACATTAATATCTATGACCCTGTTGTAACTACTAAGAAAATTAAATTTTCAGTAATATTTATAATTGGGAAGTTCTAATAATAAGTATATAACTGTTCAGAACCTAAACTTCACCAGCATAAATATGAAAACTGCTGAACTGTACGGTTCTGTACATTTTCCCCAGAATGAAATTTATTTTCCTGATTTTGGTTCAGCTTCTCTCCACCTTGTGAAACTGAAGCAGAAAAATATATCTACCACTTCTATTTCTGTAATATTTCTTATCATGATAATGATATTCACCTATTGCTTTAATCTCCAAGTTTTAGACTAAACAGTAAGGCTGCTAATCATAGCCATAAATGTAGCATGACTGTTGGCAATGAGTTATAAAACTGTATAGTTGTAAGGTAAGCCTGTTCAGATGATTCATCAAAGCCCAGATTGCAAAGCACAGTTTACTATTTCAGTCTGTCTTCAAAAGAAAATATTTGCTTTATTTATCATCATCTCATCCTTTTGCCTACCTTACACACCTTTAAAGAGAACGTGCTTCTTTAAAGTAACAGCAAGAAGCAAAAGAAAAAAACAGAAAGATGCTTTCAGCAATAGATCTTTAATAATAAGCAACATTTGATTGTCTCTTACTCAGATGAGCAAGAAACCTGTACTGCTCTTAGTGGTTTTACTTTGTTTTAATAAAAATGTTTTCCTGCTCACTGCAAAAAAATTGCAGGGTTGAAGAATATTCCTAGGCATATGGTGGTGGTGGGAGGAAGGTAGAGAGAGAATGCAGAGAAGGTAGGGAAAGAATGTGTTGGTTGTTTTGTTCATTCATACAGTTTGTTAAAGATTTACTACAGGATAACTTACAACCATTATTACTAAAGTTAATTGTATACCTAGAGCTTGGGTTAAAAGGGCTGCTAATGTCTTTAATGGGATAACAGTGCACTTTCTGGAGTCAAATATTGCTTGTGGATAGCCACACATATGCAAAGATGTGCAAAACAGCAAAAAAGTTTTCTGCTGCTCTCCCCTACTAATCTCATGGAAAGATATGGTCCAGAGAATTTGACTTGTTCTGTCCCATAACCATTACATTTCTTTTTCATGCTTCTAACTTCATAAATGTTATATCTTAACACACGAATTTTTTATGCATGTTTAGTCTAGTCTAGTCTTTTTTTTTAAAAAAAAATGCTGCTATGTACTGATTATTAACATGGACTTACACTAATAAATGTAGGAAGGCAAGTATCACTTTTGTGTTGACATTTGTCTTTGCTGAGAGATCCTCATGTGATTGCCTGTGTTCTCCATGAACTTATTGCTGGGCTGTGGCACGTTATTTGAAATGGTATATGTGAGAGCTGTGCAAAGATACCCATGCTTGCTGGGACTGAGCCAAATGGCATATGAAAAATAGTGTAGGCTTGTAACCTTAACAGTCTTCATAGATTGATCTTTTCTACTCTGTCTCCTATATACCGTCACATACTGTCTAACAAACTGTGGTAACTTCTAGACTAAACTTGGTATAAAACTTTAGTTTTATTCTTATTGTCATGGTGATCTGTCTTCATGTGCTGTTTCCATCTCCTGAACACTTACATCATGCTGTTATAAATACTTATGTGTATGGAAGTGATTTCGTTGTTCATTTGATTAAAATAGAAGAAAGGGTCCATACAGTATTGCTAGTGTTTCCTGGGGGAACATAGGGCTTTAGACTTACAGGAGACAAACTGGCTAGATATGAAATGTGTTTTAACGTCATTACAGAGATTTAGTTTTAACAATTGTGTAGGATGACTAATGCCAGAATCACTCTGGAAAAATTGGCCAAACAATGTACTGGTGTATGCCTAGTTTCTGGAGGTTGTTTTGCTGCTGGTGGAGTGCTTCTGTTGCCAACCCTGATGTCGCCTTGCTCTACTGCAGGCAGGCCAAACACCTTTGTTTTGCCCCCATGTGCGTGGGGCCAGTGAACAGAAGAGCATATTGCTATGAGGTAGCTTCAGTTTGGAGGGGATCCGGAAGGCGTGCTGCTGAGCAGTCCTCTGAACTGTGCTGCATCCTGGGATCAATGCTTTTTTTGTTGTTGTTGTTTGTTTTCTTGGTTTGTTTTTTGTAAATGTGACGTGTGATTGACTAGTGGCCCCTCTGCAATGCTTGCCTGTCAGTCACACCCCTTTGGTGGAGAAACACAGCCCTAGGCCAAGGTGAATTTCATGAGTGAATTGCATTTTCTCATGTTCTTGTTGTTACTGATATCATACCACTGTCCTGAAAAGGCTCTATTGTTCATGTTTCACTTTTAAGTTGGCATTAAATGGATACAGTTTTTATTCAGAGGTTGTACCACTTACTGAAAAACTGCTTGAAAGCATAAAAGCATTTTGGGACAGCAACCCCACTGAAAGAAGGCTGGGCTAAACGGGGAGCTGTAAGAATGTTTTCTTTACAGAATCACACAAGGTGTGTTGTGTATTTGTGGCGGGCAGGGAGTGACAGGCAGAAGAGAGGCAAAATCTGAGTTCCCAGGTTTCCATTACAGTATGGTCACCTGCTTGAAATCGGTAATAAAAGAGCCTGCTGTAATTGCAGCACACACAACTGAATCCTTGTGCAGTGCATTGTGTCTCATCTAACTCTTTCAGGTCAAGTGGGTTTAACCTATTTGTCTAGGAAAAATACAGTGCAGAGGTGCCAAAGGGCTTGAATGCACATCAGGTGTTAAACTGAATCTTGAACCTGCTATGTTGGTGCGTAAGGGGGGGAATAATTAGCATTGTTCACAGAAGAAGGGCAGTGCAAGTATTAAGTTGCTATTTTTTGCTCTAAAGTTTTTAGAAAAATCTGCAATATTTCTGTAAGGAATGCTGTTGCGAAGGTGCTGTTGTTCACATTTATGCCTGTTCTTTCAACAGTGCACCAGAGAGTTAACATGTTTAGCCTGTTAGCCTTCCCCTTCTACAAAGCCTCAAATGTTATAAGATAACCCTGAAGCTATATACATTTAACTGTCTGCATTTCAACACACACACAAGCACATACACACACACACACACACACAGACATACATACGCACAGATACACAAATATGCAAAGTTATAAAATTAAAAGATATGTTTGTATTAAATGTTATCATATCTTTAGGTAGCAGAAAGTTATTTTTTAAGTATTAAAGGGCCTTTAATAAGAATGCAAATCTGCAGTAATAGTACACATGTTGAATGTCTAAGTTTACTCATTCTGACTTCATGTCTTGGAGCTGTTGGGTGGTACAACTAGTTTTGCTTTATACCACATACTGAAACCTGAGTTTCTGTTGTATTTTCAGTAAACTTACCAAATGTTTTTTAACTCCAAAGGCCATATTTTTTTTTATAGCTGCAGACAAAATCAGTCTTGATAGCTTTCTCAAGGTCCTGCTGTGTTGGAGCAATGGCAAGAAAATAAGCTTTAGAAACACTCAATGGTTAAATAATGTTCAAGGCACTGGCAAATTACCAGGTGCAGCAAGAATTTTGAGTTAGGCTTTTTGCCTCCCTCTCCCCCCCAATTAGCACTTAATTTTTACTCATGCAAACAAAAAAAGGTAGTAAGCAATAAAAATGAAAGCCTTGGAATTTGAATCCGTACATCTGGTTTTTTAGATAAAAAGTAATATACTTTTTTCAAGTATATAATACCCTTAGGTACTGCGAGAACATGTGCCAAGTTTTGTAAATAAATGAAATTGAAAGAGCAAAAGCAGCCTCTGCTGTATACTGAACGAGCAGGGATATTTTAAAATCTTGCAAAACTGCAGCTGGTATTGTACTTACATCAGGGAACTTCACCTATGTAGATGATTAGAAAGTTAAGGAAATTAGAAATTAGGCAATTAAGAAGAAGTGAGGGGTATGCTAACATGTAATATACAGTGAAAGTTACAGATTTACAGAACAAATGCTCCCATATGATATTACCCACAAAATGACACAGTTATGTTGGGAAGGCACAAATGAACATGATCAGATAGGATTTATTATTTTTTTAATGGCTTTTGACCACTATGACTGCAATGGCAGTACTATTGCTAACAGGGAGATGGGAGTTGGTGGGAAAAATGTTCTTTAAAATTATTTTGTTTTAAACATGGAAGTCAAGGTTTAAACAAGGATACATTTTTTCTTTTTTTTTTTTGTGTCATATTTTAAAAATAGTTCCTTGCACTTTTTTTGCAGAAGATCCCTGCCCAAACCCAAAACTGCTTTGGTCATACATTTCTATGGGTTATTCAGTTCTATATTTTAAGTTCTCCCATGGCACATCATGTGATTAGGTACTTCTAATTTTTATCTACTTTAAAAGGTCAAAGTAGACAGAAAATCAATGCATTGATCATATTTTTTTACCACTACTGCTTCAGTATTCTATATATTATCTCTTCTC
This sequence comes from Pachyramphus minor, assembly GCA_013397135.1. Taxonomy (NCBI): domain Eukaryota; kingdom Metazoa; phylum Chordata; class Aves; order Passeriformes; family Tyrannidae; genus Pachyramphus; species Pachyramphus minor. The sequence continues at coordinate 257,203 of VYXB01000135.1, forward strand.
ATTATCTATTATGATCTTGCATGTAAACATGGTGCTTGTGAGCATACATGTAATTACAGTCAAGTTTATGAACCACTGGTATGAAAACGTAGGGTGATTTTTCTCAGCCAGTTCTTGTACATTACCTACTTAATGTGGTAGATTTAATTTGCATCTTTTTTCTGTGAATTTTAAGATTATAGCAGATGAAATTATATCTACTTTATAAAGAACACAGTAACATAACATACAAATTATGTGTATATACCGCCATTTGAGTCATTGTTTTCATAAACATGATCTATGATAACAAATGTGTTACTTAAGAATCCGCAGAACTATGACATTCCTTTTGCCCCATCTCTGTTAGATGCAAATTAATATCCTGGGAATTAAAAATTTCACATAGCTTCAACCAGTAATCTCAAAACCAGAAATACTCATCAGAGTAAAAACAGCAGCTGCAAAAAAAAAAGCAAACAAACTAATCAAAACCAAACAAACCATTGCTCCTCTGGGGTCTTTTCTTGATGTGTTCCGTTTTCTTTATGCTAAAGATTGTATTTTATCACCAGTCATAAAGTTGAAATTAATTGAAAATAAAGCACAGTTGTGGTAGAATTGCAGATCATAGGTTAAAATTAGGAGATCCCTTGGTAAATGTTATAGCGTTTAGAAACACTGCAATGATGCTGAGGTTGTTAACTCATTAAACCTTTCCCCTCCTATGTCAGAGAAAATATTATTTCTTGAGGATGTTCCTAAACACAGTTATACTTACTGGCAGAGGTCTTACCTCATGATATTCTTATCTGGGTTGAAGAAATACTAAACACTGCAGTGCTCAATTCTAATGTTGGAGTTTCCATGATATGGAAAGCCCTAACATTTTAGTTCAATTGCTGTTTATTTCCCCCAGTTAGTGTACAGTGTGGTGCAATACTTGGCATTTCAGGTGACCTCTGTCTATGGAATGATTGAGAGGCCTTGTGAGCCCCTGTTAATATTTGTGAGTTGTTTGTCAGATGAAGTTTAAGACTCATGATGTAGCATATGATTGTAACTTTCTGAAAGACTGAATAATCTGGCTTTTATTACTGCATGATTTAGTGGGGAATGCAAAGCACTTGGAAGAAAATATGCAGATCTGTCCTGCAGTATTTGTTGAACTGTGCTTTTTTTTGTACTTTTAAACTGTATTTTACTGTGAAGTGCCTCATCCAAAACTTGCTGGAGCAACTTTCCATTGATTTTAACAACCTTTGCCTGTGAGTCATGTTAACAAAGCTGATTTTTTTTTCTTAGTCCTGTCATCACTATCCCTTGCCTAAAAGTATTGCCTTCTGTGAATTTTATCTCCCTGAACCTTTTTTGCTTTACTGCTCTAAAATTCAAGAGAAAATGAAATCTCGATTGCATGGGAGTCAGCGGTAAAATCTTTATTGACTTCCATGAAACCAGAATCCATGCAGAAGATTTAGGTTGGACATTAGGAGGAATTTCCGCATGGAAAGGATGATTAGACATTGGAATGGGTTGCCCAGGGAGGTGGTGGAGTCACCTTTCCTGGAGGTGTTTAACAGAAGATTGGATGTGGCACTCAGTGCCACGGTCTAGTTGACAGGGTCACAGGTCAAACTCAATGATCTCAGAAGTCTTTTTGGTCATAGGTCAAACTCAATGATCTCAGGAGTCTTTTCCAACCTAATTGATTCTGTGATTCTCTGAAGATCTTCGTAATATACATTGCATGAAGGCCAGGGTCAACCTTGTCTTACAGAACAGAATGAAGTGGTCAGTTTATTAATTAGCTGAAGGTATATGCAAGGAAAATACTATTATTTGCTTACAAATATTAACTTTTAAATTAATATAGTCTATCACATAATTTCTTTCTTCTCTAAACATCCAAAGAAGTCTTTCATTATGTTCTACATTTTTGCTTTTCATTTTCTGAAGAATCTGTAATAAAAGACCTTTATGAAACATACCTTAATGTTTCTTGGTTTCCAAAAATGACTTCTGAATATTTCTGACTATGGCTAGTATCCACAGTATCTTCCAGATGGATAAAATTAAACATTCATATCTCATCTTTTCCTACTGAATCCAACAAGTTTTGGAAAGAAACTTCATTCTTTCACATTCATCCACATGTGGCGTGATACATATGTAAATCTCTTCTTAATGTATATGTCAAAAAAGAGCTCAACTAATATTAAGAGGTATGGGAAACATTTGTTTCAGGCCATGTAAAAATGTAACCCTTTTCTTAACTAAAAAATATGTGTATGTAAGTGTATGCATGCATAGATATGTATTTATTCCATGCACTACTTATAACACAGCTGGGGAAAGTTGTTTGGTTTTTAAAATGAGAAACATATGGTCTTTATAAATTCTATAAGAAATATTTTGAATAAATAAGTGTTGTGACATTTTACATAAACAAATAAAGGAATTTAAATTAAAAAGATAAATCTGTGTATGGGATATAAAGCTCAAAATTTACTGTGCTTATTGCTATTTTGATTCTATTAAGTGCTTCTAGGTCCTTGAATTTCTTTCAACTATATAAAAACTGGATTTACTCCCAGAGCTCCACTACTTAAATGGGGCAGTTTAAAAACTAAACAAGGACTGAGTCAGTTAATTAATTTAAATGAGATTACAAATCAGAAACACATTACGTAATGTTGATTTAATTACCATTTTTTATTTACCTAATTAAAACACTCTGAAGGAAAGTTAACAGTCTCGACAATGGCCGGCTGGGTGACTTGGCAGCAGCAGATCTGAGCTGCTGATAAAAGGGGAGGTGAAACAGGGAGCCTGCTATGACCTGTCTGGCTCTGACATCCCAGCTCACCACATGCCACCTTGATGTCAGCCTACGTGGTGCTGGGGTTGCCCTGACCAGCCCGAGTGTGGAGATGCACCCACAGTGGCAGAGGCACAGGGTTTCACCCAGTCATGCCAGCCACAGGTGAGCTTGTCTGTGATGGGACACATGTAGGGCATGTGGGCATGTAGGGTCATGTGTCAACTAATGGCTTAGTTTTGCTGCGTGCCCAGACCAAAGCAAACAGTTTTATACCAAAATGAAAAGAGAGCCAGCTTCTGCTGACTGGGCTCCTGAACTCCCAGCGGAAGCACCTCCATGCCTGAGCCTTGAAGGCTTTGTGAAATGACGTGACTGCTAGGTACCGACATCAATAGATACCTTAGCTCTCTGGGACAAGCAGTCAGCTCTGTTCCTTGCTGTGTATTTCAGCTAGGTGAAGGGTAGACTGCAGCACCGTTTTGAGGTAAAGAGCATAGGTCACTGTTATGGCTCTTGGTGCGGCACATGGGTATTGGTGAAGCCTGTCCACATATGATCAGCACATCCAGCCTTCAGGGGTGGCTCCTGCTGTTGCATGGGCCTCCTGGGTGCAAACTAATGAAATGAGAAAAAATTCTTGGGGATTACTTGCCTAAGTGGAGTCTGCACTGAAGAACTGGGGCTTTCCTGAGATGTGAATACACCTTCTCTGAACAGCAACCAGGACTTTTATTTCTGTGTCAGCTGACAGCCTTTGCACATAGTTTTCTTTGGTATGCTTACTTAAATTTGTGAAACCAGATTTGCAAATGAATGAAATCTAATGATTTCATAACTGGAGGATGCCGTGGAGCATACTGAACAACAACCTTCCTTGAATTAAAAACTTATAGGACTAGAGCTTCATGTACATACCCAATGCAACAGCCGAGCAATCTTGGTTGCTCAGAGGAACTCCTGGCAGAATAAGGGTAGCAGAACATCATATTTAAAAGAAGTCACTGCTTCAGTGTTATGGAGGTTTTCAGTGTGGATGTAATGAATGTGTATTGCTAACAGAACATGTACTGTTGGGAAAAGATGTGAGGCTTAGTCCAGACAGTTTGCTTTTATTTCTCTGAAACATGGCTCAACAAAGTATTTTTTCTTTTTACAGGTTCTGATGCTATTTGCTTTCAAGGCCTTCAATTTTATGCTAGTACAGACAGCCTTAAAAGCAAAAATTCATGTACGGTATGGGGCATAAGGAAGGCATAGTATAGCTTAGTTTTTAAGGAGAGTATCTTCTCTTATTGGCTGCAAAGTGGGACATGAGATGACTAGGGTGAGGAATACTGAAAATCCCTCAGGAAGCTGGTGAACAGCAATGTGACTTTCTTGGCTTTGTGGGGTGGGGGTCCTTCCTCTGCTTGTCAAAGACAAGGTGGTGCGGTGGGAGAGAAGGTCTTGTCCCTCCCTGAATGGCAAACCATTGGCTTTTTTTTCCCACTCTACCTTATAAAGCCAGGAGTGATGTCTCAGGGCAGCACCTTTCCTAATGGACTGCAGGGGAAATGGATGCTTATTTTCTCACTTCCAGCAGGCCTCAGCACTCATTTTTACTTAACTCTGCCTGCACTGAGAGTTGTCAGCGCTCACAGATGCTCATTGGGATTGACGCCTAGAAATGAAAACATGGGAAAACAAGTATAAAATGTATCAGCTTCTTTACTCATCCTTTTGTACAGTCTCCTAGAAGCAAGAGTAATTTGAGATAGAGTTTTAATTTCTTGGTGGTCGCCCTGCTAATTCATGAGAAATTATACTGAAAATGTACCAGGTTACGTGAACAGGTAAGAGTAAAGTCTGGCTTGAACCTATTTGGTATAAACTGCTCATCCATGGGGCAACAACTTATCAAGGCATCAGTCTCTGACTGTTAGATCAGTCAGCACCAAGAAGAGCAGAACATATGCTTACTGTAGTTGTGAGGTGCATTTGGTGGAAATGATATGTGTAGCTGAGATTTTGCTCTGTAGTAACAACAAAACTAAGGGAATTTACAGCCAGGAGCTACTTAAATGAAAATTTTGAAAAGTTCAGTTTCATTATGTAAACATGGTGGGGTTTTACTTGCTTCTTGTTGTGTATCTTTTTTTACAACTTCTAGCTTAGGAAGTGGTTTGGGTTTCTGTGGGCTTTTTGGGGGTGTGGTTGTTGTTGAATTTTCACAGAATTATTTGCTGGGGCAATTGAATGAAAAGTGAGCTAGACAGACAATGAGTCTGGCTTATGTCTTTCTCCATCAGTCTGGAAGAAAGGGTTCATGTTGTTCATTAATGATACTGTACAGATGAGGACAAAAAGATTTAAAGTTTTTTTCTTAGTTTCTGTGGCTTTCTGAAAATGCCTCATAGTCGCACTTTTAGAAGAATATTGCTCCAATGTCTCTCTGTTCATTCAGTGTTCTGCTTATAAATTAAGTTATTCGTAGAATTTAATCCTATAATGATCATGGTTCTCATGTCCTTTGCAAAGTTATTTGCATCCAATCAAAACAGAGGAGTGCTTTATAATTACTGACACTGGTAAGAGAATTGGATCATCACAGGCCATCTCAGGGCTGTGTCTTTCATCTTGAGGATCAGAGGTTTGTCTGTGTTTAAGTGCAGAGTTACTGCATTTGATACTCTCATGCTGAATACAATTTTTCGCTTTTTCAGCTGTGCTAAGTGAAGGATTGAAGAAGTTGCTTTTCATATTCATCTGCAGTAATTCTTTTCTTTCTCAAAATCATTGAGACCTCACTGGTAAATATGTTAGTAACACCTACTGATTAAACACAGACTGAGAATCAATCTGTAAAAATCATGATCAATGAGCAAACATAAACCAAAGCTAATTCTGACTGGAAAATTATAGTAACTAGCCAACTGCTTATCCCTATAACTGGAAAATTCTTTGGTAAGTTTCTTATTATAACATGAAAACCAATTGTTTAAACTACAATCAGTATTTAAATCCTGGATCCGATAGTAAGAATAAAGGCAAATTTTTGTGCAAGAGCTTAAAAATCACTTTCCTTTGTGCTTCTTTATAGTGAATTTTAACAGGAGAAAACTTCAAAGGTTATTTTGTAGTAGGCCTCATTCAGTTTCAAATCTCTGTGATTCCCAAGCTATGCTGTTCAAGCTTTATTGGGTTCATCTACTACCAAACTGACACTTCATTTAGGTACACATCTGTAGTAGTTTTGCACTTGGACCATTGCTGTGTAAAGTAATTCTCTCTGATAATCTGAGGTTAAGTATGCATAGTTCACAGAAGCAGAGAATGCCTATTAGAAGAACATTACAGTTCACCCCCTGCAGGGTGGACCTTCCCATTGGAACACAGCAAGAAGGGTGGCTGTCCATAGAAAAGTCCGTATGCAGAGAAACATATTTTTAACATTTCTTGCAGCTGATTAAGTTTACGACTTGGTATTTTAAAGGGTTGTGGTGTATCTTATCAAGAAAAGAAACAGACATACTCTGTTGTACAATTGCACTCCAAGCACCCAAACCATGGGAAGTGCAGAATCTGACTCAAAGACTTGCCCTTCATGCTTCCTGCCTCAGATTGAAGAAGAAAGATGAAATTTCTTGTGAAATTTGCTGTTCAGTGTGTATTTTATTGTGTACAAGAGACGCATATGAGTCAAACCATGTTTATTAAGCTACATAACAGGTGTCACAGATTTCAAGGAACCTCATGTAGCAGGCAGAGGGAATCTCTCATTCTAGGTTACAAGCCAGAGGGTTACACTGGCTTTAAGAAGAAGAAGTGATAGGAATTTAAGGACAAGCATTTGTAAAATGTATTTTTCTTCTTCTCTATCTTTCTTAAAGATTAATTTGGCCATTGTAAGCAGCAATGCGTTCAACAACTCTACTTCTGTCTGGAGGCAATTTGTTGTGAGCAATTGCTGTGGTGCTATGATGTAATCTTTTGGTGGTCCTATGCTCATATGCTACTAATAGCACTGCTATATTTAAAAAAATTAATATTTTTTATTCAGTCTGTTAAACTAGTTACCTATATATATATGGAAAAAATGGTGGTGCTTCATTTGGTTTCTTACCTCTTTGCATACTTTGTTTGTCATGTCTTTGTTAAGAATTTCTTGCAGCGGAGCAATTCTCGTTATATTATTGATATGGGAATACAGCAAAAAGTAGATGGTTTTGAAAGCAATTGCTTTCATGAATAAGAATATCACTTATCATTTAGTGTATTAACATGAAATTACATTCTCCTCTTGATTCGTTCGGTGCATACATTATGAAAAAAAACACTCTTTGGGGTCTATAGGGTTTGAGTCTTACTAGTTTTTATGTTACATAATTTAATTTCACAACGGCAGTCCTCAAAGTCGAGGAACACAAAGCCTATATTGTATTTAAACATATCTGTCATATCCTCAGTGCAGTCATAAGTCTGTGGAAGCAGCATAGGCCTTCGTGCTCTAAGGAAAGGCTAAAGAAACAGGACTTACCACTGCAAGTGCCACTAGTTGCGTGATCCATTATATCTTTCTGGTCATTGCCTGAGAATAAGCTACCTCTCCTTTGCTGATTATGCAATATTATATTTAGGGATGGAGGGAAACGGAATGAAAAGGTACCCTTATAAATGTGTTTACAACTTGAGTATTTACCTCAATAATTCTCTTGTCCTTATTCAGTGATCTATGAGTTCCTCTCATTAGGATCATTGCATCTTTCACAATGTTTCTGTTTCATAGAAAACAGGTGTTTGTTCAATAATGCTTCACATAGAAAGTCAGGGAAATGACCTTTACAGAATAAAGTAAAGTATTAGTTGAATAATGAAGAAGAGCATTAAAAGATTTTGAGATACTTGCAAAACAAATTATTAAAACATTTCTTTAATTTCTTTATAGATTCTGGACAACCGGGAAGTCCAAGCCACAATGATCCTGCCAAGAATCCACCAGGTAAATATAAGTTTCAGAACATGTGCATCTAAGATTGTTTGAGAACAAAGATACTATTGTTAATAGCCAAAGAGAGCATAATCGGTCAGCAACCCATTTTGCACTGTTAAGTATTTATAATCAAGACAAGCTATAATCATTTTAGTTCTTTTAAACTTGCAGTGCCTCAATTGCAGTTCCATCAACACTCATTTAATCTAAGGAATTTTTCTTTAATTTCATGGGGTTTAGAATTTTCCAAGTGGGGATGGGTAGAGGAATAAGGCAACAAGATCCCAAATAACTTTAGTTTTATAAAAGTCTTCAAATGATTCAATTTTTCTTATAGCTCAGAAAAAAATACAATTGACCTACTTCTAAAGTCTGTGATGTGAGCTACCAGTTTTTTTACTTTTTATATGTGCTTTATAGAATGCAAATATGTGAATTTAAAAATATTTTTTGTATCAGCTCAGAGCAGCTTTTGAACATGTTAATGGGTCACACTAGCGACAGCTGGAATTTCTTTGAGAGAGATGTCTTAGTAAATGGTCCTTTCAATGATTCTCTTAAAATAAAAATTCAAGAGAAAATCAAACCCAGATTTCATAATTCCAATTTGTTCAGACAAAAGTTTCTTTGTATTTTCATGGAATTATCCTTCTCATCAATTGGATTGTGCTAGTAAATCTTGTAAATCTTTGCCATGTTATAAATTTTATCAGGGTAAGACAAACACATGTGACAGACACAGTATCACTTCTTAATGAGAAAGGAGTGGCTCCTGTCACCACCACCATGCTGTATCTTCTCATTTTAGCTCTCAGAAGATGTGCATATCTGAAATAAGCTGCAACTAACTGAGTTTGCTGTTTTTCTAAATGCAAAATGAACTATAGTCTGACCAGGAAGTAATTGTGTGATGCTGGGCTGTTACCTACAGAAGGATATTTTCTGGTTCTGTTAAAGCATTATGGAAAACAACCTTCCTTGTGGCTGTACAGTTTTATACTACGCATACAATCAAAGTATACTCTTCTTGTGAAATATATCATGTGTGTTCCTTGTGAATACCCAAAAGTGGAAGAACCATCACAGATTGTTATACAAAGAGGAATATTCCTGTAATATAAACCCCAGATACATACACTTGAAGATTGCAGATGTATTTTAGAGATAAGAGGGCAAAACAAGTCAAATGGCATAATTACAAGCTCTTTTTCAAGTGATTTTTTTTCTTCAAGAAATGATGTAGACTTGATATCACTTTTGCTTGGAGACTTAGATGCTGTTTCTTTCCAAACTGTGTGCGATTTTAAGAATAGACTTTTATTTTTCTGTTAAATACATGCCATAAATTGTGTAGGGCTCTGGTTTAAAAGCCCAATGCAGCAAATTTACACCTAAAACAAGTCTGAAAAATTTCCTCATGGATAATTAGAGTTTTTTGAAACTTGGACCATTTAGCTGTAGAGCATTTAATTTTGTTTTAGAGTATTTCTGCTTGTGAGTGCAAGAAAAGCCAAATGCATTACCCTGCCGCTTGTAATTTTGAAGAATCCTTTGTAGCTGCTGCACTCAGGAAGCTGAAGGCAGGGTCTGGAAACTTACCTTCACTATATTTTAAAATTCTGTTTTTAAAGTACCATTTAACATTTCGACTGGGAAGGTAGAAGAGAAGTATGTGTTTTACTAGTGAGGATTACATCCTGTAGTGAGTCCAGTCTCTCCAGCCCTCAGTGTGGTGAGGAGTAATCTTGCTGCCAGCAACAGAGGCCTGGGGAGGGCAGCAGACAAGCTGTATAGATTTCTTAGGCAGACTTGGGGGTCAATACCTAATGTTTGACAAACTCTAGTGTCTCAGAAGATGGAGGGACATAGAAAGCAGAGAAATACATAGCTGATTGCATCATGAAACGTCCTGCTTAAAAATAAGAGCATAACACTTTGTCATGATTTGGACTCCCTGCTGCCAGTATTATTGCTTTATCTGCTGCCGAGTGGGGACAGAAAATGAAAGCTGTGCCTTGCTTCCCTTGAAACCCTTCATTTAAGCAGAGACAGAGGCATAACTGAATGTCATCTCCTGAACATACATGGCTTTTTAGCCTTGTTCATCTTGCCTGTGTGATACTGTCTTGGAGTTAAACTGGCAAGGTTTAGTTGAGGTATTTAGTGCTGAGCTTTGTGAGACAGCAGAATACAGGACTTAGAGGGCTGTGCAGGACAATGAGAGGGAGTTTCACTCTATTCAGATGGTCTAGGAAAAGGACTACTGTCCTGTTCTTTCTTACTAAACTTATTATTAAAGCCAGACAGTCACTTCTGTCAGAACCCCAGAGGATACCCACTCTGAAGTTTGTTTTCAGTCCCAGGCCAGGAGCATATGGACTGGTAGTGCCAGGAGGGTTTGTTCTTCTGTCATATTTTGTTGTGGTGCCTGTATGTTGTGGAACCAGGGTGCTGGCAGGGATTATGCGCTGTTAGCTTTTGGATGCCACCACCTTCAAAAAGATATTGCCATGGAAGAGGATATTGGAAACTGAATGGTAGCTGGCAAAGCTGTTGGTGTTTTTTTTTCTAGCTTTGGCTAGACTGTTACATTCTTTAGGGTGTCTGGTAATTTGCTGTCCTAACCACGGAGAAAGGGTAATGTCACTTGCCAAACAGAAGAACATTAAGAGCACTTGTTGGAATTCTTTGCAATATATTCCTAAAAATATACTGATACATTGATAGCACAATACAGTATTGAGGTGGTGTAGCTTGTGGTGAAAGTGGCACATAGCTGTTGTAGCTAAATCCGAGGGTATGCTCCCCTCAGTTTTATTTTTCAATATCTTTCATCCGGTGTATTTTTAAAGAATGAATCTTGCTTTTCTGAGAGCTATGTTGTAAAGCTTGCCTCTCTGCAGAGATTATTAAGTAAATTCCAGATAGAAAAATGAGCTGATTTGAACTGAGAAAGGAGAAGGATCTGAACACTACTGTTGTTGCACTGTCCATTAAGTTCCTGATATCTAAAAGTCGATATTATGCTAGCATAGTTCTAATTATTAAAAGTTTACATGATCTAAAACGAGAATAAACACATTCATGGATCCATTGAGGGTGACTGAACAGATAGAGGGACACCTGGATTAATAAGTTTTAAAACTGAAAATACTTATAGCTTTGCAGACTATCAATAAAAGCAAACAACAACAACAAAACCCTAGAAACAATCCAAGTACATTAGGCCTGCCTTGTTTCTTACCATTCAACTGGCCATCTGCTCGGAGCTGCTGCTGAGGCATGCTGTTTGAATATGGAAACCGAGAATGATAGTTTCAGTATAAAGCTGCATTATTATTTGCTCCTGCAAGTCTCATAGGTCTTTTATGTAGCTTAAGAAAAATCTAAAAAAAGAGCCTTCACATGTGTGTCTTGAAATACCTGCAATGATGTGGCGGGATATGTCCTGAAGACAGAATATGTGATCTTTCAGGAAGTTCACTTGTTGGGCATAAGAAAATTATGACGATGAGTAAAAAGAGAAAAGTATTTAGAACTACAAGTAAGCTAATGATATTGACACCTTCTATAACAATTTGGTCTCCAGAGATATAGTTCTTACTAGCTAGTTCTTCTAGTTGAGAATTTTCTGAATTTTGTGTTGCTTTATTATTCTTTTCCTTACTGCCTGCTGGCTGCAAGTGTTTGACATCAATAAGATTCTTACTGTTTGCCACTGGTTTGAGGTTACTGCTTGGCAGACTTCATTTATTTACTATACACTGTTGTTAACATGGCTGTGTTCAGTTGTTACCTTGTTGCTCAAATCTTTGAACACCGTTTTTAAGCTACTAAAATAAGAGTATGAAAGAACAATACTGATAGAGTAAAATGCTGTCTTCATGGGAAAATAAAGAGACTCAGTTAAAGAAGGTGTTGCCAAAAAGCTTGCAACCAGACTCTTTTTGTACAGATGCCTTCAAGATTTTGGAGCTATCCTTGTCCAACACTGGGGAATACAAAAAAAGGTGCAAAGGAAGCGTAGCCATCCTGACATAGACAGTTATAAGCCTTTCTGATGAGAGAAGACAAGTGTGTTCAGATTTTTCCTTTCATCCAAACAGTTGAGTTCAGAGGTTATTAAGTTACTAGGTTATATGTTTCCTTGCAAGTAGGACATGGTAAGTTTTTTGGTTGGTTGGTTGGTTTTTGTTCCCCTGATAGAACTTATTCCACTTCAGCTAGTTTAAGGAATATTTGCATATGAATTTGCAATATGATTATTTTGCAGATTCTATAAGATCAGTCAGGGCTGAATGAGAAATACAGAGGACTTAGGTTTGAGCGTGTGTGCTGATGAATATGAAAGTATTTATATGGGGCAACACACTTTTAGACAAAGTGATTGAGAAACTGTCTCTTTGGCTCTTTGCCTTTCATTCCTTCTCACTGCTTCCCTTCTTTCCTCCACCGTAGCTATGATACATTTTTAGGGAATTTGCCTAGAGATAAAATCCTTAATCTGAGTGAAACGTAGGTAGATGAACTCCCAGCCCCGGTCTCACTGCTCTGAAATTGGTTTTCCCCTTCTATTTTCACCAGAAATTTTTGTTCTCGGAACCACTTCCAAAGAAGACTTGAGTGAAATAACCATCTCTGAAGATTAGGTTGGTTTTTTTTTTAGTTAAAGAAGGTGTTGCCAAAAAACCTGCAATAAGCCTCACCTATCTCTCAGTATGCAAATCTGTCTTGCAGCTGTAGAGCCCCAAAGGGTTTTTTTGCGCTTTCATATGGGATAACAGCCATAGGGAGAACATTCTTTTTGGATCATGCCCTAAGAAGTGTGCAATAAATTTGCCTATATATGACTGTTTCAGGTAGAAATATTTTAGCTTTAAGTTTTAGAATGCATAGTTTCAGAAATAACCTCTGAAGAGCAACGCTTTCACTCTTGCAAATGCAATAAGTGAATGTTGTTGAGTTTTGAATGAGTCAGGCTGCAGATGGTTTCATTATTTTACTGTATTGGAAGTTACCCTCTTGTGGATGGGGAGTCAACCCTGTAATTAATAGGAATACAAGAGATATGACCTCATCATTGTAAGCAGCTTTTCTTAAGCAATGTAGCAGTTTGGGGATTCAGACAGAATTGTATTTAAACAAACACATATTCAACAGTGTTTTTCAGCATAGGAGTGGATATTCTGAAATGCTTTCTGTTTCCCATATGCCTGCAGCCGTGCCATCTCAGATAGTGATCTTCAAATAAAACAGGGTTGGATTTGATCAGGGCTTGATTTTCTGTGAAGTTCTCCCTTTTCCAAATGCCTTATGAATTAATAAAGCCAATGATTGAGAGGTGGTACTCTCCTCATCAGCTTCCCAACACTGAGCCGGGTGGGACATTCTGGGGCAAAAGCCCAGCTGTACTATTTTGGCAGTCATAAACCTGCAGAGGTTGTACAGCCCCTTTTTCCAAAAGGAAGAGTTTTTGGCTTTGCACAATGGTTTGAAATTTGGTGTGGGTGATTTCTACGGTCTACTGGCTTAGGATTACTTTTGAGTTCTTGTTTGCATTGACTGTTCTTCTTTATGAACTTACTGTGTGAATAAATAATGCTGTGATAATTCTTATGCTGTGTTCACTTAAGATGCTGTGGTGTTCAATGTTGGCTGCAATGGTTTTTACTTCAAAGTATGCACAGACCAAGAATTTACTAAAAAAATCTTATGTTGCCAGTTAGAATTCCTGAAACCTGCTTTGGCATCAGAAAATTTCTTTTTGGTACCTTCTAATACTGTAGCTGTTAGGAAACAGTTCCCCCAACCTCTTCTTAAATTTTGGCTGTAGTTTCTGTATAACCTGAGACCTGGAGTGGAAGGCAAGTCTGCATTTGTATTAGTTACCCTTTATGTTTCTTGCTAGATTTCAGGGCAACTCACTTCTTGGATTCTAGTACATAGATTCCAGAGTCCATTAAAACTGGTGTTTACATCTTCAGATTACTGCAACAATGAAGAATATTGTATTTATAAGTTTGTAGTTATAAGTTTTATAATCTTGATGGTATTGAAAATCTCATTTCTTTCTGCAAATGGTATATTTAGGTTTTTAGTTCCTCATTATGCTAAAAGATTCAGTGGAGTCAGGGCATCTTTTTGCAATGTGTTTGTTTCCTGCCCCAGTTAAAACATTATTGTAACTTTCAGGAAAAACAAACCAAAACAAGCTGTGGGTATGTCACATGGCTGGAGATGCTGGCATGATAATCAGTATAGCCCTATTTTCTGGACAGACCGTAGTTCAAGTGTTTCAAATGACATGGAATCTTCTTTGTCACTCCTTGGCTAATACTATCCACCCACAACTGCCTTTAACTGCCTCTGGTTTGGTGGCAACCTGTTTCTGGTACCCTTTTTGAGATACTGGTTTCAAAATGCATGCAGTAAGAAAGCAAAACACATATCTGCTGACTATATTTTGACTTACACAGAACAGTGTGAGACTAACTTTTTACTACCAGTTTGGACTGTAAATAGCCGTTAAAAATTATAACAGCGTCCAGGACATTACGTTGCAAAACTTGAAGTTCACATACAGCTCTCTGCTATACACTAGGCTGAAGCTTCCAGCCTTTCTTCTCACAGTAGCTCTTGATGTTGTACCTGTCTTACTGCTAATATAATTCTACTATACAGTAGAATTCTAGTATTATAGTAGTATTACCCTTCAGTATCTATGACTGCATAATTGCTCTTTTTAAAAATCCATAAATAAAAGTGCACTAATACAAATTTGTTCCAGCACTGTTTGGATCCATACCCCGGTTTTATAGGTTTTTCAAAACCAAGGCAGTACCAGTGAAAAAACTAGATGTAAAATGATACCAGGAAACAGTTTTATGGTTTGGCCCTAGTCAATATCCAACAGAACGTAAACAGGCATTCTATTCATAAAAGTACAATTGAATCAGAAGACATAAAAAGACTGGTTAAAGATTTGTAAAGCTAAACGTCACTAGTAAGCTTTTAAGTAATGTGAGAACAATTAGAATAATTGTTAGTGCAAACTGAATTTATCATTCAATAGGCCTAAACAATTTTATTTTTCCCCCGTCAGTTTAAGTCATACATGGTTAAAATGGTTAGAAGCTATACTTGTAACTCATCTCTTGAAGGCATATTATAAGGCATAGTACAGAAATAGAGTAGAAGGACTAAGACAGAATGAATTCTATAGCAGTTGGAGGCCTTACTGAAGGTTTCTCCCATTACCATTGCGTATGGAAGCTTGATCAGAACTGCTTCTTGGCTTAACCTCTTTATCTTTCATGCTTGATGGCACTGGTCTGGCCATTGTGGAATTGTTTGGAAAATACATTTTTCGGAAATGAATTTTCTGTAAAAAAGATAAGCAGAGAAGACAGATTTTATGCTTACTCAGTACAGAAGCTAGAAGGAAATACAGAAAAAAATCCACTGTTATATAGGAGTTTTGGAAGTTACCGACTCTTTACACAGACTTGCACTCTGGTGGTTTTGTCAGCAATGTTCTTTTTGTAAAAATCAGATTTTTAAGAATAATGACAATTAGTAAAATGCATTTCAGACAGTGCCATCTCTCAGGCAAGATGAATTTTAGTAAATGACAATATTCAATGCTTTCATTAGGTTTGAATGATAAAGACAGCAAAGTGTTATCACGATCATCAAAAGATACAGTAAATCCTCTTTGAGGAATACAACAATAGACTATTATCAAGTGTGTTAGTGTCTGTACTGAACAGATCAGAAACACACAACAGGAATGCTAATTTAAGGCTTTTTAACATGTTAATGCAAAACAGTGCATTAGGGAAAGCTTAGTCAAAGAAACCAGTTAGACCTATACCATGTAAAGTATCACCACATATTTTTGTATTGGGTGGAGTGTAATAATGAGAATATGAATGTTAATTCTTATTCAATTTCTCGAGGTAAAAGACACTGTCTCACACCATAAAGTGAAAATGTCCTGTACTGTTAACCTTCTTCATATTGTCTTACTGTTTAATCTTTCTCTTATAGGGAGTACATTTTCCTGCAACAAATAGGAACTGTTTAATGGCAAGAGCATTTTCCGATTGCACAGCTGAGAACCAAGAATAGTTCTGTAACATACCCACTATAGATTATCTTCATAACTAGGTGAAACTTGATGTTTACTGGAAACTAAACATCCTGTGTTTATTATTCTGCACCCAGGGGCACCACCAGAGTCCTCCTTCCCTGTTGGAATATAAGGCGCAGGATGAAGTTGCTCAGTGCCTGTGACGTGGACTGTTTATTGTTGCATTAATTTTTTAAATAATATTTTGTCACATAACATAGAGAAAAAAGTCAAACTGTTTTTTAAGTTGATGGAGATTGATCCCTCTCTTTCCTTATGCCAGGCAAAGCATTTGCATTTATCTGTGGGTGTCATTATTTTTGCCCCATCCAAGGCAGAATGAAACCTGGGTGAAAGACGTGATCCATCAGTTAACAATCCATCCTTTTGTAGGGGGATGATAAGCAGTGGTATCACTTGGTGTCAACATGTTTTCCGTGCTCCCATTTTGTTATCACAAGAAGAGAAATACTGTATTGCTCTTTATGTTATGTGGGTGTTCTCAATACTGCCAGTGAGAAAAAACCTAAGAATTCAGGAGAGGAGACTGAAGATTAAGCATGCATGTCTGAGTGTGTATGTGCATATACATGTACACATCTGTGTATAAAATCTGAGATATGGCTTTTCTTCTTTTAATAGAAACCTTGGGCCTTGTTCTCACTATAATGATAGTTTGATTAATCTAAATTGTGAAAAGCTCCTCTGTTGTGGGTTACCAGGGATCAAACCCTTTTTCTCGAACTCCTCCCTTTCACATAATTACTATCAGTTGAGAGAGGTTTTATACAGACAAAACAGAGGCTTGACGTAAGGGATATAATACTAAGATTTATTACTAGAAAGATAAAAACTAAGAAATCACATATACTACACCAATACTACTTAAACTAGCTTATCTTATGAATAACATATACTACGACAATACCACTTAAACTTAGCTTATCTTATAGAAAAAAGAATGTCAGGTTATTATATACAAGTTTGGTGGCTTGACTCGGACTTTCAGTCTTTATTGCCTCGGGAAAGCAAGGTAAGGGGGAAGGTCTCCCTGTTCCGTGGAGTTGGACAGTTGGCCGGGTGCCAGATGTAACAAAAGCATTTCTCTTAGCTTTTTCCAGTCTAA
>VYXB01000135.1:278456-340647 GCA_013397135.1 Pachyramphus minor
GAAGAATATTAATTAGATCTACTAAGTTGACATTTAAGAATTTACTATAATAGTGGCATAAAACCCATGCACATTTTCATTTTACATTGCTTTCTGATTGTTTCTTTTCATCCTTTACTATTAAAGTATTTCTCCTAAAGTATTTCTCCTATTTTCTCATTAAGAAGAGAAGAGATATAGTTGAAAGTTATAGTTAGCAGTGATGATTTCTGACGTTGTTATAAACATCATTCTAACAGCATTATAAAAACTGAATGGTCCAGAATAATCTCTTTTCTGGTGAGGTGAGGAAAAAACAGTGAGGCATAAGTTTCCAAAACTGTTTGTCCGGATTTTGCACAGGTGTTAATTCATGCCAGGTCAGGATGTTTGAGGAATTTTTTTAACTTGCTGAGGCTTCAAATGCATTTCAAATTTCATTTGCTGTGGTCAGAAATTAATATTCAACAGTTAAAATTATCTGAAGTCCCTCAACAAAACAGTGAGCATTGCCATCCTGCAGTGTCAAGGCATACTCTTTTTCTGTGCTTGCTGAAGATACAGTTTTGTTGTTTTAGGAGGTTGAGGATGTGTGAATTACAGCTTTCTTTTCTCAGGTGGTTAAGTACATTTTAAAGTAGCAGGCTATTGAGATTAAAAAAGAAACAATATTGTAATTATACTATGAAATCGTGCCTTATGCCACTGTTATACATGATATACTTCTAATAATAAGCTTTAAAGCATGTGGTTTCTGTGGGATTTCTTACCATGCATTTGTTTAACCTCAAGCCACAACAGAGTTGTACTTTAACTGTCAGGAAAAATACAAACCTACAGATATGTTACACAACATGCAATTATTCTTTTAAGTTCCAAAGGTAGTTAAAATGCACAATGCACAGACAATGAACAAAGGTAAATACACCACAATATGTAACATATAATTTATTCTTGAGTTGCTAGTCTGTATGGTGCACAGGAGGCGAAGACAGTGCTGAGTGTATATGTTTGTGTGTAGGAGTACATATGCAAAGCAGAACCTGTGGCACTGGGTGAAAGAAAAAGCAGCAAAACGTGCTCTCAACACAGAAGGCTATTATTAATAAAAAAGAGCTACCATTAAGGGAAAAGGATTTTTTTGTATCCCTGAGTTTGTTATTTCCATTTTTTTCAGTTTTTTTAATAAGTAATGCTAGCTGTCCTCATAAACTCTGCATCATTCATTATAGTTCTTGAGGTTTGTGTTATCTTTTTCAAATTAGTGATTCCATGTTATCACTTACAAAACAAATGTATTATGTCTGCATAACTGTTAAGGGATTTCTAGGTACTGACGAAGATAATTCACTTTTTTAGATATATAATCATTGATAGGACTTGTCTGTACTTGGTTTCTGCAGGAGGGAGAAAATTAGATGCATGCAGTAACATCTTGATATTTTTCCAAGTGTTAAAAATGAAAAGATGGCTGAAAAGATAGAAGATTATCTTTGACGTGTTATGATGTGTTTTTCAGCACCCATAACCCAGGGAACTGGAGTGAACTTCCCAATTGGAGAGCTTCCGAGCCAGCCATATTACCATGATATGAATTCGGGTGTAAATCTGCAGAGGTCCTTGTCCTCTCCACCAAGCAGGTAAAAACTTGAAATTGCTAATGTGCTAATGTGAACCACATTTAATAGTGTAGGACAAGGAATTCACAAATACTGTCAACAACCAACTATTTTATGAATTTCCTCTGCTTTTGTGAGGTTGGCTACTTATGTATGTTACCCTAATCTATGTACAGATATGTAAGTTATAAATCTTGTAATTTGAGGTGTTGTAATTATTGCATCATTTCTTGTGATATTGAAGATGGTGATAACTTTTGTCAGGATTGGAATTGCTCATTAAATCATCTACCAAGAGAACAGCTACACATCCCAAAAGTGCTGCTGAGTTGGACGAAGGTTTAGCAGTTGCGAACATGCTGGCAGGGCTCAGGGTGGTAGCAGACACAAAGGCTGTTCTTGGGAGCTCCCTCTTGGACCTGTGTCTTGAGAGATATGTTAGGACAGCTACTGTTTCTTGTGGAAAAGGCATTAAGCTGGGTATGTAAAGACAAGGTGTCTTTATCCATAACATCAGCCCACCTCATGAAAATGTGTTTCCTGCCTCACTCTTTCAGGGAACATTTCCAAACAGAGTGGGAACAAGAAGGAACATGTGAGATAGTTACAGGCTTGAGGTGCAATTTAATCTGAGGGATCCACTTCTTCCTTGTTCAACATGCTTCCTTCTCCTGTCTCTGAGAAAGAATCCATTTTCTCCCTCAGGAGAGGCTGGTGGGCCCACAGAGGGAGGGTTACCTGCGATGCTGTCTTTCCCACTTCCAAATAACTTGCTGTCTGTCAGGCCCCTGGGGCCCCTTGGTTTTGTGAAATTGTTTGATATACCATGAAATCATAAACACTATAGGACCTGTCATTGCCCCACATTTCTCTAATGCAGTGAGTCAGGAAGTATCTGCACAGTGGGACAGGATTTAACAGGACTGTCAGGGGGCTGAGGTATTCTTTCATCAGCACCTGGTGCTTCTGAGTTATTTTGCTCATGTTCCCCTATTTCATTCCATCATATTTTAAGTTTAGCCTGTACATTTTGGAAGTGGATGGATTAATTAGAATATATGGATTATTTAGAATAGACAGATTAATTATCACAGTGTAGTAGTAGTAGTAGTAGTAACAACAACGACACACCATTAAAACCTTCATCCTTGTTTTCTTTGGCAGTCAGTATAACAGCTCTATATATATTGCTATGAAGAACCTTGACTTTCCTCCACTGTATTGAACTTCTGCCACATTTTATATAGTGTAACTTGAAATATGGACCTTTTGTTGTTTTTGATTAAACTAGTCAGAAGTGAAAAGTGTTTGTTTCGGGCTAGACCTCTTTGAAAAGCTTAGGAGTTTGACCCGATGAAATACAGTAAACTACATTTTTTCCTCATTAACACATTCACAAAAGTTCCTGTTCTACCTTGTCTTCATTAGTAATACTTTCAAGTGATTTGTTTTGCTTTCATAGTTTCTGTGTAATATTTAATACCCTCATGACACAATCTTTCTTTGGTAGACCATAGCAACTGATTTCTTGGTTGTTCAGTGAAATGCTGGTGGACTTTCATGTTACCCATTCTTGACATCTCTGAAATATTAAGTCAGGTGAAAAATGCAAGCACATACCTGCATTACATATTACTAAGTAACATCACCTGTGCAAGTTAGTGTGAGCTCTAATATCCATTTTTTTTCCTTTGCAAGCCTGAATTACTCTCTATTGAAATATTTGTTCAAATTCAAACAGTTTATATACCACTGCTAGCTGAATATCATATTCACTTCCGAATTTCACAATTCTTCAACAGCAAAAGACCCAAAACTATCTCCATAGATGAAAATATGGAGCCAAGCCCAACAGGAGACTTCTATCCTTCTCCAAATTCACCAGCTGCGGGGAGTCGGACATGGCATGAAAGAGATCAAGGTGAGTAACATGGGATTATTTTACCTTGAAGTATATTCAAATATACAATGAGTTGTTGCATCTACCTTTCCATTCCTGCAATAAAATGCTCGCTTTTCAGAATAATATTATTTTTTTTTTCTGTCTGGAGTATGTATTTACTAATTTTGTAAATGTAGTTAAAACTAACAGTCAACAGAGTATTGCATAAACAACTGCGTAATAATTTTTCCTTATTGTTTGAAAAGATGTGTGGCAAGTGAGGTACTTGATATTGTGATATGCTTGTATCATCGCAGCAGAATTAGTACTTGATATGCTGTGATAATCCCACCATAATTTTGAGTACAGTGCTTTCAAAGAAAAACCAAAACATCTAGATACTATGGTTTAGTCAACACTAGATTATGCAGTTTCTGTTATACCATAACAGACTCCTATATGTGCATTTAGTCCACACCCTGTGACTCAGAATAGGTCCAATAGGTTCTTTCTGAAGAGCCCACATGTAGCTCTGTGGGATTATATCCATATGGTAAAGGGTGTTGGTAAGTGTTCTTGTGTTCTGGGTTATCCAGAATAACAAGCATGTTTGTGTGGAGAAGAAAGTCATGTCTGCCAAAACAGTGAAATTAATTGTCACAATTTCCCTCATGTTATCTTGATGCTTTATAAACTGAGATGCCATCGTAGTCTTTTCCCTCCCCTTTTTGATGTGAAAATGTATTTAAACTCATATTTGAACAAGGTTTGTTAATGGATCCTATGGCTGATCCATGCTGCTGCAGCTATCTGGAGAGTCTGTAAAATGTACAGTGCAGTATGTAAAAGTGAAATAGAGAAAAAGACATTGCTTTCCTTGCTGATCTTCTGATGTTTGCCCTTCTTTTCCATGTCCACTGTTCATCATTGCTCTCCGTTCTTCAATAACTGACTGACCCTTTGGTCTTATCTCATTTAATTATTCTTTTAAGGCTTCTTTCCCCCCCACCCCGCATTTTCTTTCTCTCTTTTTTTTTTCCTACTAAGTTTTCTCTTTCATCTCCATGTGCAAGGTAGCATGTGATTGGTGTTTAATTTAAATGCCTTTTATTTTGACATTTCTGTTATAGTTGGCCTCCTTTTAATCTGCTTCTGCTTACCCTCTGATCTGTATTCTTATTTTTAGGCTGTTCCTCTCACACAACTTTTAGTGTCTTTTTCTTTGTAATTTCTTCTGTACTTGCTATTTCTCATGGAGGCTCAGGTATTGTCTTATTTTCAGCTGTTTGCAGGGTTCACTTTTGAATCTTTAAAAAAAATCTTACCTGTGGCTTTTTCTGTTCTGAGAACAGAAAATAGGACTTCTGAACGCCAGGATCTTCCTCTTTATGCAAAATATTTTCCTACATGTTTTTGCCAGGAAACTTTAGTAAATTTTTCATCAAAGATTGGATTGTAGCTCAAATTTTGTATTTTTTAGATACATTATTTTTGTTGCTGTGAAAACAGCCCATTGTTTCTCTCTAAACTGGTCTTCAGTTTTGAAACGAAGTCCTTTTGTGCTACTGAGTGAGCTGTAGGGGTTTCTGACAAGTGCAGAGCCGTATTGACATCTGAGCACACGTCCTGCTGACAGAGACTTCTGTGAATTACCTCTATAGTTCTCAAGTATCTCAGTTACATTTTAGGTTGTGGAGTTCAGTTTTACCAGCTTTCTTCATGTTACAATTATCAGTAGCGAATAATCTTATAATTCAGACTGCTTGAGTATATTTACAATGAACCTTTACTTCATTTCTTTGCCATAGGGTAGCTAGACTTCTGGATTGAAACAGCCTTTAACTCTGTGTGTTTTATAAACCAGGGAACTCCAATATGAGGAAGAGAGAATAAAGGAGGTAGACTTAAATCAGTGTATTTTACTTTTGCTTTCTGGAGTTTAAATCCCTCCCTGAATATTGTGTCTTCCAGCACTACTGTACCTAGTGAAATTTTACTGGATGCTTGGCAGAGAGATTGTCTTTGAGACACTATAAAGAATTTTGTATTTTTCTGTCCTTAAGATGTTCTTCCATTCCTGTAAAGGCACAGATATACCACTGTCCAGCGTGAAAACCATTGTACAAGGGAAACATAAGCCTTTTGCCCCTAAATGGTTATGTTTGGCTCCAGTCATTTTCTGAGGTTATCTTGCTGTTGGAAAAACTCTGTAAGGTAGTAACTGCAATGCCTGTCCTTGATGCCTGGCCTCATTGGGAAGGAAGGGGTATGTGGCAGCTCCACACATTTGTTCTGCTGCTAGTTTGTAACATGCTTGCTTTCATCTTCATGGCACTGATTTCTTCTCTCTGGTGGCCAGTGATAGGACCCAAGAGAATGGCATGAGTCTATGTCAGGACAGGTTTAGGTTAGGTATTAGGAAGAGGTTTTTCACCCTGAGGGTGTTTGGACACTGGCACAGGCTCCCCAGAGAAGTGGTCATGGCACCGAGCCTGACAGAGTTTAGGAAGTGTTTGAACAATGCACATGGTGTGGCTCTTGGGACTGTCCTTTGCAAGGCGAGGAGCTGGACTTTGATGATCCTTATAGGCCTTTCCAGTGGACAATATTCTATGATGATTCTGTGATTCGTACTAGCATGTATCTGTATAAAGCTCCCCTTGGACACAGAGGTCTTACCATGATACAGTGTTTATGAAAACCTGTTTTTCTGTTTCCTTATGCCTGCAAACACAAAGATAATAGCAATAAAAGTTTGGAGGTGGTTTCTATGCCAGAGATCTCAGTGATATTACTTCCCTCTCTCCTATGGATATCCACATGCCCTATGAAATTAGTGGTAAATGAAAAAGAAATAAGCCATTTGGGCTCACATTTGTGTTCATGCAGTGTCAACAGGGAACACTCATAAAGTCACAACAGGTACTGCTTCTTCAGGTAGTGTCCAGAGGTCATCAGCATCAGAATGTGAATATTTCCACAGTACCCACAAATAAGACTATGCAAAGATGTCATGTTTATAGGTAAATAGCTTGTCTTTCACTCTGATGCAATTTTAACTTTTGTAACAGAAATAAAATGAGAAATGGGATTGATACTAAGATACATTGTTACTGATTTCAGTGTCATTGTCTTAAGTTTTGAACCTGACAGAGAGCTTCTGAGTTTAGACAGATAGATATAGTTTCTTCATCTCCACATCTAAGTGTAACATATTTTTATAGAAGTTGAAATTACATAGCTTTGAAGGACTCATTTATTATGCAGGTTTTCATATCTTTATTTAACTCTCTAAAAAAGCAGAAATATCTTGACAGGAGTAGTTTGGAACTAGGAATAGACACAATAAAACAATGCCAGCTGAAACAGATTGCAATAACATAGTTAGGAGTTCCACAGGTGTGTAAGGGGTATCTTACAGTTTTGATAGGGAAAATGGGAGAAAAATTAATGGATACCACATAAATATACTGAGATTAAAAAGAGGACTGATGAAAATTTGTAGTGGGGTGAAACAGTTAGATCAACCTTTGTTTTCAAAAACAAATACCATGTAGTTTAGTAGGTGAGTAAGCATTAGGAGAGGAGTGATTCTACCGTAATCCCCATAGCTTCTATAGTTTCTCTGTGCAAGCATGCATCATGAGGGGTAGGAAAATTAGTACAGGAGTACTTGTGGTGTAGCCAAGGTGTGGCATTTGTGGAACTAAGAAAAATAAATCTACCCCAGTTACAGCAAAATCTTGCTCATACCAGACTCTGCTTTCAACTGGAAAACTCCAGATTTTCTCCTTTTGCTGTTAACTGTCTTCCTGTTATACTGCTGCCAAAAATATTTTGATAAGATTTCCAGATGTTGTGCTTTATAGTCTATTTTCAGGGAGCTGGCTGTTTAAGGATGTAATTCTGGGCAGAAGTAAGTAAGCAAATGTACTTGAAAAGTAGTAAGTTTAGAGATGGCATAAACTTGGTTAAAGACAATCCAGAAAGAATTACGTTACTGATCTGATATAAAAATATAAAACCTCCTCTAATTAACCAAAATTAACATTAAAAATAAATTTTTATTTGTATTAATTTAAGTCAGATTATAAATCCTTATGGAAGCAAAGAAAATCTTATGAAACCGTGATACTGTCCCAAAGGTTTACTTCATTGGCTTGCAAAAAAATTTGTGACTATTTTAAAAATATATGCAACTACGAGAGTATATGTAACAGTTTCAAAAACAAATGAAAAAAAAAACCCTGTAGAATTACAGTGCTGGTTTTTTACTGTACAGCCATACAGTTATTGTGGGAAGAGTCTGTAGTTCAGGACATTATTTTTGCTATGTTAAAATACTTATAAATATTGCTCAATTTGCATGATTTTTTGAGACAGATTTGAGGTCTTCTGGTAGAGCAAATAGGCAGGTTTATAACTGCAAAAATTTCTCCCAAACCTTCTCTTTACCATTAGCCTTCCAAGTCATTAACCATTCTTCAGAAATCCCACAGTCCCAGAAAGTGAAAAGTTATCTCTGAGAATGGTGCATTACTTAAAAGTAAAGTCCTAGCATGAGAATTAGGAGCTCAAATGCTCGTATTTTGATCTGACATAAATCTTCTGTCAGATGTTGTGCAAGTTATTTATTCTCTTTTGTGCCTTGTTTCTTCCAACTGGATGTCTTAATAACTTCAAAAATGTCTGAATCATGTCTTAACACTTCTATCAGCAGGAAATATATTTTATATCTAAAAAGTAACTCACTGTAGATCTCTTCCAGTCTTCCTATTTCCAGGTTATTGTTACTCAATTCTTTACATGTTTCCATATTAAAAAAAATTTGAGTTTCTGCAGTAGTAGGACTTTGTAAAATAGAGAAAAGTTTCTGCATAAGTAAAATTACTGCCTGTTTTATAAATTTAGAAATTTTATGCAGTTAAAAAAACCCCCAAAATATCCACCTCACAATTTGAAAGAG
Organism: Pachyramphus minor; assembly: GCA_013397135.1. Taxonomy (NCBI): domain Eukaryota; kingdom Metazoa; phylum Chordata; class Aves; order Passeriformes; family Tyrannidae; genus Pachyramphus; species Pachyramphus minor. The sequence goes on from VYXB01000135.1 coordinate 286,903, forward strand.
GAAGTTATTAAAAATACATGAAAAGCTAGTGACTAGTGCAGTTGATAAAGAGCACTTAGGATCTAATAGCCTAAGACCTGTTGGTGGACATCTTGATTTACTAACTTGTAAGTGAATCAGATACTTTTTTCTTGACTGTTTCCTTAAGGGAACAGGAATATGAGAAGCAGGGAGCAGAGTACATGTATATAGGGCCTCCTTTCTGAAAGCTGTCTTGACAAAGTACATTAACATAGTTGCAGACAATTTCAGTATTTGTCCTTCAGATCTGTTTTACTGTTCTAGTGTTACAATAATGTGTACATTGGAAATAAATAAAACAGGATTTATCAACTGTGCGCGCTGTTATAAAAGTGGAGATATTCATGTGGATTTCCATAAAGGTAAGATGTCTAGAAATACTGAATGTCAGTATACAATGAAGTGAATTTTATTTTTACAGTTTCTTCGTCATGTTAATTCTTTTACACCTCACCCACTCCTACCAACAGTCAAGAGCCAAGATGCCAGCATACCATTAAAACTGAAACAGCTGGACCACCCCCATTGATTGTTTAGCCAGCAGCTGTTGAACCCTCCGCTTCTCAGGTCCCTTTTCGGGACACTTGTCCCCTTTTGCTTTCTCCCTCTCCACTGGACACTCCCTCTCCACTGGGGTCCTTCCCAATGGCTCTTTCATTCTTAGGCCTTCGGCTCATCAACCATCAAGAATGGAAGTTCTCATTTCCGAAGTGAGGGAACTAAAAGAGGAAGTCGTTAATATGGTCCAGGAGTTGAGAACAGTAACAGATCACTTTAGCTTTTTGGTGTTAGACAGGGTTTGGGATTTTTCCAGCTCCTACTGCTGTGTCTGAAGGTTAATGCTTTAGAAACACAGACTCCATCTAACAGACTAATTCATCTTGCAAAGGTTTACCTTGATGAATCTCTGTTAAATGCAGTTCTGTGTTTGTGACTCAGTCTGAGTTCTCAGAATCCTTGGATGTCAAAGCTTGTTTGAAAGCAATTTATGCCTTTTTAGTAACTTGTTACTCTTGCTTTTATGTTTTTTATTTTTTCAAAATACTCCTTAAGAATCATAGAATCATAGAATCAGACAGGTTGGAAAGGACCTCTGAGATTATCAAGTCCAACCTTTGATCCACTACCATCACAGTTGCTAGACCATGGCACCAAGTGCCACATCCAGCCTCATCTTGAACACCTCCAGGGACGGTGAATCCACCACTTCCCTGGGCAGCCCATTCCAATGGCTGATTACCCTCACTGTAAAGAATTTCTTTCTAATATCTAACCTAAACCTTCCCTGGCACAGCTTGAGGCCATGCCCTCTTGTCCTACTGCTGATTGCCTGGGAGAAGAGACCAACCCCTACCTAGCTACAACACAAGAAGTGTATACACACACATATACACACATTTTATATCTAGCTATCTCAATAGACATAATTTTCTATGTTTTTAACTAGTATAATGTATCTAGTATGGACACATTGAACTAGTGTTTTTAGCTAGTAAGCACAGAAGTCAAATGCTGCCAGTTGATGTTTTCACAACTTCACGTCCATAAAGTGTGATGTACTTTCCACCAAGAGTAACTTCTCAATGTGTATTTCCAGAGAAAATTCTTAGCCATGGCTTCTCTTAGCTGGTTGCCTGCTATGATGCTGAAACATGATCACAGTAACAAACAGCTTTAGCGAGGAAGTATCACTTGGGAGGCAACAGTTTGGGTTTTCTTTCTTCCTGGTTGCAGAACAAGATATTGATAGTTTTCATCGAGTGAACGTGGTGTCTGTTTGTTAAAAATCAATATTACTGCTGTGATAATTAAAACAGATTTAAAACCAATAGGGAATTGCTTTGCTTTTTGTTTCCATAGTGGCAATTTTGCAAGAACAGCCACTACGTAAAATGTAAGGTACGTAAAATAAGTAAAATATTATTTTCATGAAGATGAAAAGTGCTTTCTTATTCTTAAAGTTTGAAAGGCACTAAATATAGAAAAATGGATGAAGGAGCTTTCAAATGCTTGTTTAATAAAAATACAGATAAAGAGAAAATAATAATACATGAACAGGATATCCAAAATATTATCTCAAAACGAGTGAAGGCGTTTGTACATCAAGAGAATTTGCATCCTCCATTACTGAGTAGAATTATGTTCAGCTTAAAAAAATAAAAAAATTCAGCTCAATAACTCAGAGGTTATACTTTTTTTCTGTGTTTAGAATAACTTTAGATCAATTTGCAACCTGTTCATTAGTATCTTCAAATATTCAGAGTAGCAGATGAGGAATTTTTTATTCTAGGCAGAGCAGGGACCTGACTTTTCCTTCAGCCCATGAAAACTTCAGTTTCTGAATGAATGAGGAGTAACAAAATGTTTAGAAATAGAGACAGAAAGACAAACACAGGAGTAGGAGGTGCAGTAGGAAATATTTATTCCTGGAAATGGCTTTTATTTGCTCAATAAAGTCACTGTAAAAAATCTCATTACAGGTTATTTGTCTTTTGTTCTGACAAACACATTGTGTAAAGGCCTATTAATTAATGTTTTGTATGCATGATTAGTGAGTCAAATACACTCAAGATCTCCCATATATATCAGTGAAAGATGTAAGTGCAAAAGCATATTTTTCTTGTCTGCATAGGACTTATTCCATGATGAACTTTATACTGTGGAAACATTACACCTTAATGGTGACTCTAAATGTCCTTTAATTGAAATTGGTGCCAAAATTCATGTCTTCATGCAAGATTTGGCCCAGGAACTATTATGTGTAATTTTCCTATCCCAGTGTTGCTCCATAAGAGATTTCATTAGTATATTTGAAACCGATAAACTTATAGCAGACCTTGTAGGGTATGTATTATCTTGTATGATTTAACTGATGTGGTGCATAATATGTTCACTTATGAAAAATAATAGGTATCTGGTACCTCCTGAATCACTGACTTTTTTTCAGTTATGTTACATGCATGAGATGAAACAAATTAATTTAGCCCACATATTGGAATTCTTTTGGGCACCTCTCGCTTTTTGTCTTCATTCATAAATTCTCTATTTCTGTGCTGTATACATAGATATATTTGAAAAGGTCCTCTTTTTTACTGCTTTCATACAATCTGTATCAAACTTGATCAAAGTAGTATATTAAGTGCGAGTTAATGACTTTATCTCCATTCAAGATCATTCCTTTATGTGATTTTATCTCAAATGCCCATTTAGTTCTATTGCATTAGGAACTGGGAATACCTGTATGACTTTTGCAGTTATGGTTACAATGTTGATTTTATTTTCTAGCCAAGGTCCTTTGAGTCTCAGCATTAATGAGATGTTATAGTTGTACATTTTCCCTTGAAGTCTGGATGACCTGCTGTAGGATAACTTAATAAATGACTGAAATGTACTCCAAAGTCTTTATAATTTGTTTGTTTTTTAATAAGATTTTCTCAGTCTACCAGAATGCTCCTCTGTCACAGCTATCTGCTCGAATCAAATCTCTTAATAATAACTCATAGATGATGAAATGGCCCAGTCTTTTTCTGAAGTGTAAAGTTAAATAAAAAAGTAGTAAAGTACCTAAAGTACAGTGTAATTGCTTAAAGGTTTTTATGGCAATGCAGAGTTCTTGTGCTTTGTTAGTGATGATATATATATTCATTACAGCAATGCTGTATTTTTGGTCTGATGCTTTTTACCTCTATTTCCAAAATCAGCCTTATTACTTGCAGTGCCTGCTCCATGTTTAACAGGTGGCCACCCCACTGAGCCCTGTATTACTTCTAAGTAGTTCCCACATGGCATCTGATGGACCGTGTTGGTACAGAGGTGGTTGGATAAACTGAGTCTGAACTTGTAGGAAGAGGCAAGACAGGAGAAGCTGCAGAGGTGAAGTCTGGCACTCTGTGGCCGGTCCCCATGGGTCTCTGTGGAGGTGGCGGAGACATTCTCACCTTTTTCCAACAGCAACGCCCCAGATCCCCATGATCTCTATGGTGGCACCAAGATCTTGGGGCTCTCACAGCTGGATAATGTTTCTGGTATGAGCTGGGGGTGAGGATAGGTGAGGAAGGCTGGCCAGCAGATCAGGGCTGGCGTAATCATGCTGATTATGAACCTTTCCTGGGAAGTTTACTGTTGCTTTCTGATGAGGAGTGACAAGATGGATTTGAAGGATGGCAACTAAAAATTGCTGCCCAAAGTTCTTGCAGAACATCATGCCATAGTTTCAGCCTAATCTTAGTGGAATAGATATAAATTTAAATAGAAATAATATCTTTGCTATGGTAGTTAATTACTTACGTGTCATATGACGCGGTCAAACAACTGGATTAGGTCTTTATGTCCCATCCCACTGTTGAATATTTTTTGAAATTACTTTGGGATGTGGATGGTTTTGATGCACACATATTCAATAGTAATGCTTTAATCTGACCATCATAACTTTCCTCATCCCCTATTTTGTAAACAGCCTTTTGTTAAAACTGAAAAAATTCTAAAAAAGTTAATTTTAGGAAACATGTATGAAGGTTTCCCAATTGCCCTAACTTAAACAACCATACACTAGAATTATAATTTTCAAAAAGCTTTTGTATATAATTTTAACAGGAGCTATACTAAGTTGTTTTGCTTTGTCCCTAAAAAGTAGGATACTCAGTAACGCAATGGAGAATTTCAGTTGTCCAACTTTATACAGTTAATCACAAACACCAACAAAAAGCATCCTACATTTGTTTGTAGAGAGATTCATCTGGGTGTCCACCATGCCTCCCCATCCTCCTCCTTCCCAAATATGCTGGGAGATATAAGGGCAGATAGATTCAATCCTTCTGTCTGTTTTCCAAACTCCTGTCTGTTGAGGAAAAAAAAAATCATGAAGGTTAACACAGCCCACAGAATGTGACAGTCGGCAATGGAGTACAGTATTCTGCAAATTCATGTGGGTAAGGATGAGCAGAATGACATATCTGCACCATTTAAATGATGTTCAGCTTTTGTGTTTCATTTGTCTAGAAGTTCTTATATCACTTTCTTCGTGTATGTATATTAATATTTATTGAGCAATACAAAATAAAATAGAGCAATTTATTAGAAGACTAATGAACAAAGACATAATTCATTTAGTATTGCAAGTAATTTAGTCATTTTGCTGTAGCTTTTCTGAATTGAAATATGGTTTTATTGTTTTGCTTGACAGCTTACAATACTGAAAATGATATTGGTAGAAATTCTAGTCTAGTTCTTCTTCCTAGGTTTTTCAATACAAATCACAAAAGATAATAGATTAAAATGGCTTATCTGTTGTGAAATGGCATAATAGCATGACAGAGTGTTTAATTAGCCTTGGGCATGGTTCCTGATGGGAAAACAGGTGTCACAGTCTGGTAGACTGGATTGTGTAATAAAGGAGATATGCCTGTGAAAATAACATTGGCACTAAGTAGGCTGATTTGAAGATGGGAGCTTATCAAATCTTCATACAGTGAAATATTCTGATCTAGTATAAAATTTTCATGTGTAAAATGCTTTTCTGCACTTGATATAGGAGTAAAAATAAAAGGAATATAATTTTTTAAAATGTGAATTGAACAGCTCTCTCCAAACCTTAACACAGACTGCTCCTAAAGTTCAGAACACTCTCAGCTGCTAAACAGCATCATGCATTTTCATGTAAGACCCCACTGTTTCTCTCTAAAGTGAGTACAAAGGCCTTCACCCTGACAATTGCTAAACATGTCTCAGAAAGTAACAGAAAAGAATTGATCATGATTTTTTTGTTGCTTTTGTTTTATTTGGTTGATTTTTTCACACAGGAAAACATAGTTAACCAGAACTGCTTTTTAATGTAAATAAATAAATAAATAAATAAATACATTTTTTGGAGGGCTTCTCTCTAGTCCAAGATAAAACTTAGAGTGAAGGGCAGTGAGACACCAACAAGTCGATGATTTCTGAAACGGAAGAGCTAGTTGCAAAGACTAATCTCTGTCTTATACAGAATAGGAACTCTTGCCAGTCATTCTCTGTTGTAGATGTCAAGTATCTCAGACACCAGCTTTTCAGGTACATCTGATTTTCTCTTCTATTTATTCACAAAAATATCTCCTCATTTTTTTTCTTTTTTTTTTTAAAAGATAAATGAATTAAAATGTTTTAATTTTCAGGATTCTTGCTTTCCATTCAGCCCTGGTGCGAAGTGTTTAGGACAGATATAAGAAAGTGCTTTAAAGTCACTCAGCTGCCAGTATTCATTTTTAGGTGCTTTATTAAGACCCACAGTTGAGAAATACATAATGCTTACAGTGCTAAAGGAAATCAGATTGAGTTTATCTGAAAACTGATGATGTTGACTCTGTCTGTTCACAGTGTTTCTGCTCCTTCTTGACCTGCTCAAGTGTAAAGCAAAACAGATTTTCCTGAGCATAGTGGAAATTGTCATGAGTCTTCGTCATCATACAATGTGAATTTAGAATTTTGCCTAAGTTTTCACGTGTGCTTCATACATACCTACCAGATGCGGTGGAGGCAGTGGAGAGGGAGGCCCAGCTGGATGTGATGCATGCAGTGTGTCCTGACACCAGAAATTATCCTGATTTCTGCCTCTGGGAAAGGATCAGTTTATTTAAAAATGTAGTATGAAAGAGTGCCTCTTATAGCTTGACAGAGGTGGTATAGGCTCCATAATTTTCCTCTTTCACTGTGATGATACATACCGTAAAATTGGACTTGGTCTTATTTTTCTTTCTCTGGAGGTAATGCTACACCAGTAAGCTGTAAATAAATCTTTACAGATTGTTGTTTTCAAGAGTGTACCTTGTAAAGAAAGATTTGTGAAACTAAGCAGTAGAAAATATATTAATAAGAAGAGTTCAAGAATTACCTAGATTAAAAGATAGTTAATATTTCTTTATGTGTTCTTCTACCTCTGCTCGTAAGCATCTATCATCAGCAAAAAAAAGAAGCTGCTACATTGTGGTGGTGAGCTAGAAAGCAGGCCCTGTGGCCAGAAACAGGTGGATGTTTAAAATTGCTCTGGATCACTGCTCAATTCCAGCTGACTTTTTCTAACAGGTGGCCTTGCCAAGTGGTGTACCAAGGTAACATTCATCCAGGAATTACCTGGATGGCACGGTGCTTCAGACTGAGGAAGAAGGTCTTTGCTTTGATGAGGAAGTTGCCAAAACTCATGTCTCATTAGTGTTTCCTAAGGTTCTTTGTACACGAACAACAGTTTAATTAAAGGCTGATGTAAACACATTTCTGCACTTTCCCTGCAGCATTTTATCACATTAGAATTGATCAAAATTGTTGCCTTGGGCTGTCTTGAACAGCTATACATCTGGAGTACCATTTGTGCAAGCTGCTGATGAACAGGCTACATATGCTATGCTTCACAGCAGCTCTTCTGCCTTCCTGTATAGCCAGATTTACCTTGTTGGAAGATGAGACGATTTAACTATTTTTATTTGCATAAACTCTTTTTACTTCGATGTTGTGCTTTAAAATGTACAACATGCCACCCATTTGGGTGCATGCATGCTGCATCTCCAAAGTCATGTGAGAATACAGGCAATAGTGATTTGGAACAGCACTGAGAAATTCACATTTGAAGAAAGTTCTTGTCAGGACGGGACATGGGATCTGATTCATGTTGACCTTTCAGTAGCTTTGTCCAAGTACTTTTGGCACCTTTATTTTTTTCATCTGTATTTAGCATTTTTTTTTCCAAAAGTCTGTTTTATTTTAATTCTCAAAGTAATAAGGATTAGAATCCCATTCCTGAAATCTTAAGAAAGTCATAAGAGCAAATGGCTTATTTTTTTAACGGTGTCGTTCATTATATAAGTATCAGTGTATGACTAAGTTCTCTGTAGCTACTAGACTTTATTACATGATGTGGAAAAAATAAGTCATGTTTTAAAATGAGAAAAGTATGTATTTTCTATTATATAGGAACTACTAGTAAAATCATATGAAGTCTCACTGTGACTTTAACTCAGCTTTTGTTCAAGGATCCTTGGTGTCACTCTTGGGGATAGTGCATCCCTTCCAACAGTGCATATTCTGTGATTTTATGATGTAATGTACTGTATTCAAAGGCAGCATTTCTTATGCAAAATTAAAGGCATTGAAAAACCGCTTTGTATTTTTAAATTTTTTCCCCTCAATTTTTGTTTTTGTATTTATGTATTACTGTATTTTTCTTTTATATTTGTGTATTGCTCGGCAGGGGCAGCAGCAGGATTGCTCCATCATGATAGCCAGACACATGGGGGTAGCTGTGAGGGTTGTGGAGGAAAGAGACTGTTTGAATTACTTCTCAATGTAAAATGCGTTGTTTTAACAAAGAAGCTGCTGCCTGCCCTTCGGCAGTTATTCTTTGCAGTTTCCTTTGCTATATACAACAAGGCTTCTGAAGGTATCCCATGATGGTGTGCTGGGCAAGCATACAAGCTGCTGTTTTGGTGGGTAACAAGTATTTTTATGGCAGTACTGAGTTTTATTTTCCAGGCTGACATTACCATGATGAGAAGGGAGTCAGCGGTATGAGAAATTCACTGAGTTTGATTTTTAATTTATTCTGTGTTTTCTGCGTGCTAGCTACAATTCTCATTTCTATAAAGTAGGGTCAGGAATAAATAACACATTTTTAAAGTCAGTGCTAGGATTATCATGGATACCAATCACCTTTTCAGTGTATTCTTCTCAAATTAACCACTGAGAGGTTAATGGATACTATGATTAGATTGCACTTCATAAAGCATACTTTCTTTGAGCACCTACAATATTTTCGTTTTGAAAAACACAACGACTTCAGTGTGTTGAATGAAGTAACAGTTACCAACCAAACTAAATCTTTGTTGAATTCCAGAGATCAGAACTACTGACATATGCAGACCTTCAGGAGATAAGCAGCTCTTTCTTTCATGTGTTCTTTTGTTGAATATGAGCTTTACAAAAGGAAAAGATTTTCCAGTTCCAGTCCATGGTTCTTTGGTTAGTTTTGTTTGTTTTTTTTTTTCCCATTAGGGAGACTTAAGTGCAGTAGTTTTAGTTTAAATAAACTGTTTGCATGTTCTCTCTTTTATGATAGACTTTATGTGGTGGAGTCACTAAAATATTTGGTCGCTGATAAGTTCTGTGACAATTTCTGATGGCCACAGTGTTGTAGTCAGAGGTGGTGTTTATAAGCTATTAGACACTCATCTGTTTTCTCAGATTATAATATTGCACCATTTCTGCAGGGACAGATTATGCATGCACAGAGCCACGGTACAAAGGCAATAGCCAGTTAATTTTGTCCTGGATTTTTATAAAACTCCACATCTATTGGGGAAGTGTGGGAATTTTCTTGCCCTGCTGAGTCTAGGGCCTAATTTGAAGAAGCTAGGGCTATCATTTCAGCAGAAAGTAAAACATAGTGAAATGTTTGAAAATCATTCCAGGATTAATTCTTATCATGGTTTGCCTGTGCAAAGCTCAATTAAAAACATTGTGTTGCAATTTAAAACAATTATTTCTTAGCTTAGCAGAATATATTCAACAAAGCTGTAAGCATTTGGCAAGTTTTTCTTTTTTTGCCTGCTGAGCTATTCAAAATATTCCTCCATTTTCTTCCTCAACAAAACTGATTTACCAAATTTTTAAAGTCAACTAGAGGTGCCTCTGTCAGCACTCTGTGTTTTTGATAACATTAGATTGTAACTGATCCGTATAATAAAATCATAACAACAACTTTTGACATCTGTTAAAAGAGAATTATTGCTGAATTGCTCTGTTGTAAGCAGTTCTTTGTTCTTACTGAAGGTTTTGCTGAACTAAATCCTTTTTCAACAGCATTCTTGAAGATGTGAACTTGCAGGATATCCAGGCAATCATGAGACTTGGTAGTCAGGGCCAAAGAGGAGTGCAGGAGTTGCAGGGGGATTGGTGGAGGTTTGTAGCCAGAGTCTGCTTGGGGTCTGGTGCTGGTGCCTATGTAGGGCACCTATGTAGGGCTTGGCAGCAGGATGGGACAGAGCAGAGAACTGGAGTCTCAGTTTCACTAGTCCTATTCTAAGTATTATTTTCAGGGTGAAAACCCACTGTTTATATTTAGCCGGTTCAGAAAGTATTGATCTAATTTGGTTTCAATAAGACATTCACACTTTGCAGGCCTGTCTGTGACTTCTGAGATGATTACATGTATCCCAGAATAGTAAAATACAGTGTACCAATATTAAAGTTGTCGAAAATCCATTTAAAGTAACATGGTCCATGTAGGAAAATCAGCTGCAATGTGGCTCCTGTCCAGTAAAGTGCTTGAGAACTGATGTTTGCTTTAAATGTGAGTTAGTACCATTGATTTGAAATGGAATCCAAATACAATATTGATGTGCATCCTATAAAAATATTGTAATTAACTTTGAAATAATTTGATACGGTGTCCAACAACTGTTGTTTAATTAATTTAAACTTTCAGAAAGAATACAGTGATTTTGCTCTATGAAATATCAGTGAGCTTGCATGGTAGAAATCACACAATTGTCCCTGCTAGTGTGTTATCTTCACATAGTGAGCTCCAAAGAGATTTTTTTTTGATAGGGGAACTGGAAGGAAGAAGTGGGAAGGACTTTCTTCAGATATGGAAAATATGAGATAAAGAAGTTAGAAGTATCCTTTGTTCTTAGGGAGGTTATATTGTTTCACTATGGTTTTGGGAAAGGCAAGAGATAAGTTTTGAAATAACACAATAATGAATACTATAAACTGGCATGTATATGGCAGTTACCCTGCACACCTGAGTGTAGGTGTTCCATTAAAAAATGCAATAAAATTAAGTGGCTGTTGAAGGAACAGATGATTTGGTGATGTTCTGGGAAGCTGAGAAGTGTCTAGCAAAGTTTCTTCACTGTTTGACTTGTCTGGAATGAAAGGAATGTAGTTTCTGTTTGTCAGGACAAAAAACAGTTATGGGATTATTATTAATTCTCAAGTTTGAAAGCAAAAGTTTAAAATTAGTTTATTGGTCACAGGGAAGTTGGGTCACCAAGCAATATTTATGCATGAACAGTAAAAGAAATATCTCCAGTCTACAAAATTATGTGTCCTGTGACAGGCCTCTAAGCTAACATCACCCTTGTTGTTTTTCTGTTGCAGATATGTCTTCTCCTACAATGAAGAAACCTGAAAAGCCTTTGTTTAGTCCTACTTCTCCCCAGGATTCTTCACCAAGACTGAGCACTTTTCCCCAGCATCACCATCCAGGAATCCCAGGAGTTGCACACAGTGGTGAGGATTATGGAGGAAAAATAAAAAAACCTCCCTGTTCTTCTTCCCTATAATTAGATTGTGATGCATTTTTGCAGACTTTCTTAGAGACCTAATCCCACATATAACACTGATTGAGAGTAAAAATGGAAAAAGTTGTGATATCCTTGCAGGACTGTTCATTAAATTTTTCAGGTAATCTGACTGCTGGAAGTCACTGAAAAGGATTTAGGATTAACTAGTGAATAAAATAAACTGTATACTGCATGAAGAAACTGACAGAGGGAAAACTCTCCCTGTATTTCTTCCTTTCACCTAAATCCCTTATTTATTACTGTTGCTATGACTATGTTGTATATAAATACTGAATAGCTAGGATGTACTACACAGAAGTCACAGCCATGTTCTGTATCATACAATCAAATGAGTACCAGTGCATCTTTTGAATGCTTAGACATAGAGCCCTGATAAGTATTTTTCAACACCTCTTTTCTGAAATCCATAGTAAATCCGTACTAAAACTTCACTTAAAGTGTGAAGGAGGTACTTGTATACTTGTAATATGACAGAATGCATGTTGTCTTGAGACTTTATCAGTAACTACAGGGAACTTGCAGCATCATGGTCTAATTTTAGAGGTGAGACTAATCCTGATTTTTCAGTTGAGAACATGGTCCTCAGAAGCGTCTTGTCATGTCTCCTTATAAACTGAATATAAAGGGTTTAATTTCTTGGGTAGAGCTGGGTGACTGAAGGAGTAAAACAGATTTGAAAACGTTCTTCTTTTCTTACACATGCAGTTCTGCTTTGAGAAGTTTCTGTTTTATGATTTCTCCGTGATTTCTAGTTCCTATAATTCAATTAATGTGTAAAGACTGTTTCCCCCTTAACATCCACTTATTTTGTTTTGTGAAAATGGGGCTGTGCTCATTCTGGCACATTTGTGTTTTGCAGAGCTGCGACATGCCAGAGCAGTAAATAGAATTTTATGTTTAAACTGAAGTTGATGGGGCTGTGTTTAAAATGAGTCTGCCCCAAAGAAATTATTTTGATCCTATACTTGTGTGTATATCTTTAATTTAGAGTATAATTTTCAAATATACATACTTGAGTCATAACCTAACTTGCAGGTGAGCTATTTACTTGCTAGTAAACTTATTTTTGTTTTTGTAGGCAGTTCTATTATGTCAGTGAGCAGTGCCCAAAAAATAGCTATTTCAGCTGGAAAAACCCAGAGATGTGAAAGGTGGTCCAGAAAAGCACCTTGTGCTGATACAGTAAAGAACCATGAGTGGTTTATAAAAAAACTTGCTTATACAGACTAGATTTTGCACTTTTCCACTGATGAAAATGAAAACATCTTGTCTTTTCTGCATTTCCATTGAACTTATTAGCTCTTTTTTAATATGCCAAGTAGTTACTCTCTTGGTGTGTAGTAAGGGTGGAAACTGTGTTCTTGTGCAGTGTGGTAGAAGAAAACTCTTCACCTGGAGACCAAAAACTGGGCAGCAGAAGGCTGTGTTGTACATTCCTTTCACTATGAAAACAATGGCAGTTGTTTAGACATTGAAAACAGTTTATAGCTGGAGAAGTGTGTGTTTGTAGGGGATGGAAAGAAAGAATACAAAGAAAAAAGAAAAAGTGTAGATACTTTTTGGTTTGTCAGAGATAATTTTATTAGAGGGATTGGTTTCCAGGATCTGAAGTTGGATGTTCACTAGCTTTTTTCATAAACGTCAGCAAATATTCCTTGCAATATTGCTAAGTTGACATTTTCCCCTGTCCTCAGATGAGTGCAATGCAGTGAGGAATAATCAACTGTTTCTTGGGGCTTGGTTACTTTCCTTGGTGTCAGAGTACTTTGAGTAGAATTGTGGAGTTTATTTATTAAGCAAGTATTTGATTTCTTTATTTGGGCTCCAGATGGTGAAACTGTGTAGTTGAAATGCTTTTAATGCTGAAGAACCATAACTGTTTAAAGAAAAAATGGAAAAAATATGATAGCATAACTCATAAACCCAAACCAAGATACAGTATTTACAAATTTGAAACAGTGGCACTTTACATTTCCTGGGATGATATGAGGGGAGAAACTGTAAGTTTTTCTATAAAAATGCCATAAAGCAGGAGTGCAGTGTATTGATTTATAACTGACTTTTTATTTTTCTTGCTGTAACACAGAGGTGAAGAATTTTAGAAGAAACAAGATGCGAAGTAATTTTAATTTTATTTTATCTTCTCCAGTCATCTCAACTAGAACTCCACCTCCACCTTCACCACTGCCATTTCCAGCACAAGCTATTCTCCCTCCTGCCCCATCTAGCTACTTCTCTCATCCAACGATCAGATATCCTCCCCACCTGAACCCTCAGGATACTCTGAAGAATTATGTACCTTCTTACGACCCGTCCAGCCCGCAGACTAGCCAGGTACTGTAAAAAGATGCAAACCCTCCAAAACAAATCCTATGAGGAATTCCAGGGCATCTAGACTGGTATCTCTCCAGTTCTGGTCTCAGAAAAATCTGGGAGATGGTATATGAGTGATACAACTTTTTCTGTTAATCGTGGTTGAATAAAGGGTATAGGTTAGTGATACCCACCTGCTCTGTCAAGCGTAAGAAAAATACTTCATTGACAGAACAACGTGGTAGCAGTAACAGGGCAGTCCTGGTCCTGCACCCCTCCTGCAGGCTTGGTGCCTCTCTTCGTGGAAGGCCACCAGAGGCAAAGTTCCTGCATGATGCAGCAAGGAGTGTGCTGAAACATACATATGTCCAAGCACACACACGGACATGTTATATTTTATAGACCGGCAATGAAAATAAACTCTGCCAAGGTAATGCTTGCCCGTTTCCTTAGGCACTTGAAATTTCTTTGCATAGTGAGCACAGCACTGATGCAGAAATTCCTTTTTCCTTCCTTTTGTAGAGAACATGCAGTAGCAGATGCGTTGTTGGCAACTGCAGTGATTCAGATGTGTGTCTGATATAGAAAATTAACATGTTTTTCATTAATGATGATTTGTGAAGGATTGTGTGCAGAATGACTTTCCATGACATCGCCAGCACATAGTGTTAGCACGTGATCTGCACTATAGCATAAACTGCAGTTGAGACTTGGTCTGTCAATACCTGGAATATTTCCAGTGTCAGTGTAATGTAATCTTTGCTGCTCAGGCTGCTACTTATTTTTGATGCTTTGCCTGAAAGGTTCTTGTGGAGCCCTGTTGTTTATGCTTTAGCATGTTTTTTGGGAATGTAAACTGAAGAGACGACTTTCAGGTTTTTCTGCTCCTAAGAGTTAGTGTCCTTCGGAAGGACTGTCTTATCAGGGATGAAGGGGTTGCTATGACAGCATTTTGTTTTGGGCTTCATTTGTTTGCTTCATTTGTTTTGTTTTTCATCAATAATGACAGACTTTTCAGCATTCATTTTGGACACAACAGCAATAGAACTTGAGACTGAATCAAACTTTCTGTGTTGAATAACAGATACAGACCCTTTGAGCTGTGCAGAAGGTCATGGTGGCTATTGTCCCCATGGGCTAATTCCCTGGTCCAGCTGCATGACTTCCTATGTGTTTAATTGAAAAAAAAAAAAAAATTAAAACAAAAACAGAAACAAAAACCCACAGTGGGTCCCAAAAAAAAAAAATTTCTTTGAAGGGAGAAATCCTAACGATGTGATTTTTGTTAGTTAGAATATTAATGCAAATTAAACCAAAAAGTGATCATGAAGTATGTCGACTTTAGAATACAAATTGCACATGGATTATAAGTCTTTCAGTCCCGTATAGCATTTTTGCTGAGACTCAGCTGGGAATGTTGCATGCAGGACCTGATTTTAATTTGTGTAAAATTTCCATGAATAACAAAGTCTAATTAAGGCACCCATTAAAAGTCCTTAGTGTTAATTCAGTGCAGAAAATCTCAGAGTTCTGTTGGATTTTTTTTTTAAACTGATGTCTTAATTAGGCACTATTAGGGGAAAAATTATGCAAATTAAATCAGACCCTTACTGTTATGCATTTCTTTAATTATTCAGTGCTTGTTTTACTTACATTTTGATTTCTTATATATGTTAAAAGAGCAGATTAGGTGATAATCTCTCTGGATTGTTTCATATTCTGCTTTGGATCATTACCGAAAAAAACCGCCAACATCTAAATGAAGTATCTTACTTTCTTTCACACAGTTGAAAAATGTGCTGTCTTACAATTTTAACATTGGGGAGTATGTTAACTGAGCACGAGTTACGCCTTCAATTTTTTTCCCAACTCTATTCTCTTACCTCTGGTTGAATGAATAATGTTTAGACATTAAAATATAAAATTTTACTCTGCTGATTTTTTTCAGAGCAGTAACAGTCTGAAAACACTTCACATACTTGTATTGTGGTATAGTAGGGAATAACAGGCCTAACTGGCCTAAATTTAACAGTTTCATCAGCTTTCGTAGCCTTCGTAAGGCAATGTTTTTAATTTCATTTGATGTTTGATTTAGTTCCTGAGAAGAGGGAATGGGGTAAATAACACCAAGTATGCAGTTTGAGGCATCTGCATCAGCTATTCACCACATTTTATTATCATTAATCACCATTATTAGTGGAATATTTTTAAAATTTAATTCTTTAAAGTTCACCTCTGGTATTTGCTGTACATTGGAGTAGTTGCATGCCCAGTCAAAATATCCCTAAATAGAACACTTGAAGTTTGACTGTACAAAGAGTAAACCAGCAGGATTAATTTTTTTTTTAGGAAAAGAGGCAACCGTCTGTGAAGTTTCAGTGACAAAAGAGAATTGTTCTGATACAATGGCATGCTTTGAGCCAAACCAGTTTTTCTTTTCTAAATAAAACATGAATTTTTATTCAGACAAATTTAATTATTATAAAATGCAAAACTGCATCTGTAGGAATACCACATCGAATTTAATTATAGTTTCCCACCTCAAAACATACTCATTTGGATTTCAAAAGGAGAACTATGATGATCATTTTAATTTCATCTGTAGAAATAGAAAGGATGGATACCCTGACAGCATTTACCTAAAATGAACTGTTCCTCCCCAACATCTTTCAGTAATACGCTAATTTAGATTGTTACGACAGGCAACTGAGATGCCTTGTATCCCCACAGCAATTTTGAGATTAATTACATTACTGCTGCACTGATTATAGTGAGACAGTCATGCTATTCAGTGGAATACTTTAAGTAAAATTAGTTTAAAGATATAGAGCTCCCATAGGTTTCCGTGGTGGGAAGCAGTGGGCAATTTTCTTGACATAATGTTAAATACTCCAAATTATGTGTGATGAACAGTCAGGAAGTTCAAACAGGCCCTTTGGCTGCAGTGAAAAATGATTCAACAATGGATGATTCTAAACAAAAGGGAGCTGTGGCTGTCGGTTTCATGAATATCTGCTTTTTATCCCCTGCTCAATCTGGAGAATAAACAAACAAATGTACTGAACAGAAACGAACCTTGTTAGCTATAGGGCTGGTCTTGTCTCCAACTAGTAGTCTGAAAAGTTCCCAGGGTTTTGAAAACTGCTGCACTTTCCACTGATGAAGAATTTCAGCTGAGCCCTTTTTATTATATTTATTTCAAAGCTTTTCTTCTTAACTATGCATTCATGTTGCTGGTTAAGAGTGTGTGTGTGAGTATGTATCTGTATTATTATGGGGTACAGGTATCTTCAACTGATACTAGTTACTGTAAGGTTGAGCAAAAACTAATTTATTGATATGTGTCTAATCCACCTGTGGTGTTTATCCATCTGCAGTTTGTTGAGGTTTTCAAAGATACCACAAATTTCAAGAATGTATTTTCTTTTTGAATGATTCCTGATGGGTGTATCTTTTAATCCTAGAAAATATTACCTCTGTGTCTATGTATACGTGTGTGCACACACACACACACACATAAATATGCACTGTGCACACTTGAAATGTATTAATATTCAAGAGAGTATGAACCAGTTTACGGTATCAAAATCAGACTTCCAATGAGCCAGAACAAATCATGCACAACACCACTTCTGTGGCTGAAAACAAAACCAAAAGCTTGAAACTTAATGCACTGTTGAATTAAGTAGAAAAATTTCCTGGTTAAGGTGTGGTGAATTACAGAAGGATCACCAAGTGTGATGAAGAAAACAATGGTAAAGCAACCAGTTGAGGTGAATTCTGCTGAAGAATATCGTGGAATCAGTGAGAATTTTTTTTCTGACAACCAAGCAAACAGAAGCAGACAATCTTTCAAGCTCTTTGAGTATGGATTTTAAGGGCATAGTTTACATGTAACCTTAGATAAAATTTTGTGATATTTTTGATGACCTATGCAGTTTACACTGATATGGTAAAACTGACTCCAGTTTGGAGGAGTTAAACATTGGACCCTTTTTCTCTTACAATAAATGGCTTACATATGTGGTGTTCGATTGAACTGCTACCTGTATGGTGACTGAAATTCCTAGGCCTGATAAAATGTACTTTGTGGCAATGTGGGCTAGTTTGCAGCTTTATTTTTTTGTTGGTTTTATCTCTGAAGACAGAAATATCTGAAGTGCTTGAGAAGAGGTACTTCTGGAAGCCACTTATTTTCTGCTCATAATTGATTGGGATGTTCAAGTTTCTGTTCAATGAAAGACATGCACACTCGTCAGGAAATCAGACAGATGCTTTGTCATTCTTCAATACAATAACCACAGTCATTTAACATTGAGAAGGGAATCTTATGAGGCTCTTTTTGGGCTGGTGAAAGGGTTTCCTGTTTGTTCTTGGGAAAGTTCTAGCAGAATAAGCCAAAAAAAGCAATACTGTGTGCATGTGGTTTCTTTGGTATAGCTAGTACCTTTATTTGGTGACATTTAATAATTTTCAGCTTCTTGGGCAAATCCTTCCTTGTACTTTTTAAGAAATTATTGGAGATTAAGTAAAACAACTTACAGTTTTTGATTGTGATTTGGAGGCAGAGAGCAAAAGAGTCCCAGTTTAATGCTATCTATCAGCAAGGCATTTTAAGATTAATTGCAGTTGTAACTGATTACTTTTTGTAGTCTGCTCTGAATGCGTAGGTATAAGTCTCCAGAGTGCATGAAATACCATGTAACATAAAGATATCTTTTGAACGTATATCTACAAAGGGATTTTCTTTCTCATGCTTCTGTCACACAGTTGTCACACAACTTACCCTGTTGTTAAGGCAAATAAACAAGGAAAGCTGGGTATTTCCTTGTGCTCTACCTGCTGACAAATAACTCAGATTTTATAAGCTCAGTAAAATTGTACTTCAAGATGGAGGATCCTAGAATATCTTATGGTATCCATGTCTGAACCTGGATTGCCAAAACTGTGCGGTTGCTGTCAGTTTCAACAGCATTTCATCAAGGCTTTCTCAAATGGATGAGACTAAGAGCTTTATAGATCAAAGTCAGCACCTTGATTTCTTATAGAAAGTAGTACAGAAGGGATGCTGTCAGCCAAGAACTGGCAACAACATGTTTTTTTCTAACGCTAATTCCTCAAGCAGACAGGTAGCTGCATGTCGCACCAGATGAAGCTTTTGTATGGCATCTCAAGAGCGAGGTCTGTGTAAGATGTGCTGTCGCAATGTGTTACTCAGATTCCTAGTACAGAAACTAGGGAGATTCATCCTTATGAAAAGTGGTAAGGGGCACTATCACAAGGCAAAGTACATTTCTGTTGCTATCACAGTGTTCAGTAGAAGAAAGGAAATCTGTACAGTCTTGCTTCTTGATGAGCAAATGCTTTCTGGAACCCAACAGGTTCAACCTAAAATACGGGCTCACCGATGGTACTCTAATAATGCCATTCCCTTATGTTTATCAGAGTCTCAAAGGCATTATTATTATTGTCACTCAGATAGGTAATAACTTGAGTATATGTGTTCCACATGTGAAACTGCCTGCTGTACCAGTGAGCTGTGTGCATTGGAATAATGACATGGCCATTGGATTTTTACAGGTGATTTAGCATTAGGGTGCCCTAAGCAAAAAAGGAGAGGGGGAGAGTTAGAAAAATGAGAGATACTACTGGTTTCTTTTACTTATAGATTTTCTGAAGCATCAGTCACCCTATGTGGATTCCACAGAGCAGAAGGACATGGGCTCACAGACAGAACTTTTGATGATCTCATACTATGATCTATGAACTATGATCTCCAGGTTTGTCTAGTAGACAAATGTGAAAGTAAGATATTTGGTATGTGAGCAGGGAACCAAAATGTGCAGAACTGGATTTTCTATAACTTCATCAACAACTTCTCAAAACTACACTGTTATAGGGTTTTGTAGTGATACTGTCCAGCATAGTATCTGAACTTTGTCATTACAAGTGAGTGGAATTGTTGAGAGGAAATGGGTGATGGTATTTCTAAATACAATACATCCAGTTGATCACCTGGCTATAATAAGATAACCTTTTTATGAAACACAGAATTTTTATTAAAAACCTCTGTTTGGAGATGCAAATATATTATTGTTCAAGTGTAGCAATTAGATGGAATTTAATATATATCTAGGATGTACACAGATTAAGATGATTACTAACCTTTCTTAATTATTTATTTGAAGATGCTACGTATTTAGGATTCCAAGGAAAATTTGATTTGTTTTATTTGGATTTTGAAGTTATAATTACAGTTATTTTGTTAAAGTGCAGATTTAGACATCAAATGTATTTGAAAATTTAAGTAATAAATAATTTATGTGAATTGTTTAATAAGTATGTCAAATTTCTGTTATGTTTGGATATTTCATCTGTAGATGTTAGTGGTTGCCATTTTACTCTGGCATTAGAAAGACTTTTTTAACACTGGAAATAGTGATCTATATGACAAAACACTGTGCTGAAATGTAACTGAATAGCTAAGGGTAAATGTTGGGCATATATTTTAACAGAAGTCCAGAAGGAGATTGATTAATTACTGATTATAAATATGTTAGTAAAATCCCATCAGGGTAAAAAGGTATAGTGAATTCTGACTTTAAAGAAGTCCATATTCATGTCTGTTACAGGTTTCTGTTCAGACTTCAGACCTGAGGATTAACTGAAAATGTGTACAGTGCACACCATCAGATAGGAACAGTCCGATATTCTGAGTTATGTTACAGCTACTGCAGCAAATACAAGTCATCTGTGGCTTTGGGCACATGAATGAATTAAACTGTGGCAATTCAAGATGGTGTAGAATTAAAAAACTGGAAGATGTAACACATCTGAAAATCAAATTAACCTCCAATGCAGCAGTAGAAAAATGTATACCTGCATAAATCAGGGTTAAATTTGCCAGACCTTCATTGTGTTTGCTTTTTTCCTCTCCAGTTTTCAAATGCACAGCTTGTTTATCTAACACAGCTGCCTCCATGGAATTTGCTTGAGGTTTATGCCTCAGGCATCATCTCTCTGTGAATCCTTCACAAAGACATATTGATGCTCTATTTGATGGTAACAGTTGATTTTTCACCTGTAATGCAGTTGTCTGTAAGAATTTCTTCAGGGAAAACTGGAATTAGAACCTAGAACTTTTTTTATCTAAGGACAAAATTAATTTGTATTAAGTGATGTGCTGCAAATATTTGTACTTGTAGCTCAAGCAGATAGTGTCCAAATAGATATGTAGTTTCCGTGACAAAATATCTTTTGACATAACTGTGGAAGTTAAAAGGAGAACAGGTCACAGATATTATTTCTACATGGCAGTTTTCAATAAGATTACAAAGGATCTGTTTCTGGCCAGAGGGTTTCCCTTTTTGGACTAAAAACTTGAAGCAGGTCAGAGGACTTGAGACTTGAGAGAGAGTCAGTGTTCATGAGCTTCTACTGCTATCAACTACCACAGTTCAGGATCTAGATATTTATTTCAAAAGCTTTTAGTTTTCTGTTTCCAAAGATAATCATAGAAGTGTGAATTGGAAATAAACAGATGCAGCAGTATTAGCACCTATTCTGAAGACAGGCCAAAGCAATGACTCTGAGACAATTATGCGATCTGGACTACTTTCATGATCTTAAGCTGCAAACTAATTATGGTAACTTAAATATCAGTTTGGTTAACGCTACTCTGTTGTTCACTGTAAGAAAGACAAGTGTGGATGTTTCATGAAGGCTTCTTATGAGTGACATTCCTGTAACAGAATTTGGGAGAGCATGAGAGTTCTTTTCATAAACTTGTTTTCAAATGTAGCATACTCAGGAAAAACACTGATATTTGAAGAGAATTTCACATGCACCATTTCCTATGAAGAAAAACTGTATTTGTAAAAGTTCCACTAGTTATGTTTACCTACAACTCTGATTAGTTAAAAATCTAAATACAGGAAACTGTCAGTATGCGAGGAGTTAGGGTTTTAGACATGGTATGTACTTATCCTTTCTTGTGTTATCCTCTTTGCTGTGAAATACCTGAACAGGTATTGCAATATGCACTACTGGACATTACTGCAGAAATTTAAAACAAATGCTCTGTTATAAATGTGAAAACAGAGGGAAAGTCCTGGAAAAAAACTGGGCATTGGAGTTTGCAAAAATAAAAGCAGAATAAATCATATATGACAGTCAGAGTATACTTGGGGAAATGTGACAATATGCAATAATATTTTTAAGAGATAGATAACTGGATTACTGTTGCATTTGAAATCTCATGTGAAAATCTGAAATCTTAGAACCATAAGAATTAAACTTACTGAAGTAACAAGTTTTCCATTTTCTTACTTTAGAGTATTTATTTTTGTTTCTAGTAGACCTCAGTTTCATTGGGTTGCATCTGCACTCAGTTTTATGTGTGAGACAGATTTAGAGAAATACCTACCATTTAAGAAGAAATTGGGGAAAACAAAAAAAGAAAAGAAATGTGTGTGGGGAGTCACAAACTGCATCTGCTAAAATCACTAGTGAATTCCCCATGGATGTCAACAAGCACTGGATTTCACCCTGTATTTGGATGAAGTGTGTGATGTATTGCACTGCCGTTGCGTATTGCACAGGGAAAAATATGGTTTACAAGAGAATGGGGTATAAGTATAATCTTTGTCTTATAAATGAGCAAGGAAAGGATTTGCTCATTTGGACAATATGGACAAAGACTAAGCTGGACTCCATATGAGCCGTTGGATTCCTGTTGACTGGGATCACTCTGGGACAATATAATGCTATAATCTTCCTGGGCTCCTGCTCTGTCCTTCTAATTTATTCTCATTTATTCAAGTCTGTCTTTGGAGACAGATGCTTTTTTAAGCTGATGATACTGCCTTTTTCAATCCATACATTACTCCATGAAATCTGCTGTCTTAGTTTTTAATAAAAGTTGATGATTTTGGTAAGGGATTCTCAACTGTTTTTGTGATGTTAGCGCACCACACAAGCTAAGGCTCCTAAGGTAGCCCTGTGGTCGCAGGTCAGCGACTCCATCTAGGAGCTACTCGTTGCAACTGAGAGGTGGTATTCCCTCCAGCAGGCTGTGTGGACAGTGGGGCTGCCAGGACAGGAGAGATGGCTTGCCTCTGCAGCAGGCTTCCTAGAAACATAGTGAAAATCCAGTCCAACATAGCAAGCAAATCTTAGTGACAAGAGTTATGTTTAGGAAGTGACTTTTTCTCATTTGGAGGGATAGTTTGCTGTCCATTTAGTGTGCATTTTTACTATTACTTTTCATTGTAAGGCTTTTGATTTTAGGGAGGGAAATAGTCTGCTAACTGCTCAATGTTCCTGCAAACCAGATTGGTTTCCATTTGCACTTAGATTTTCTAGTGTCTTCTGCTAGCTTAGTTTTGGATGCCCTAACAGGAATCTCCGACTCTCCCTTGGGTGCATTTGCAAAGTCTAGTAGATCATACTGCCAGGACTTTTCTCCTGTTATTAGTTTTAAATTTCCTCCTTCTCATTTTTATTCCATTACCCCAAGTATGTATTTCCTATATTTTCCAAATAATTCCTTCCTCTTCTGTGTGTTTATACTCCTCACATACTTGCAGTAATTGTCTCAGTCCAACTATTATTTCATTGCAAAGTCATGTTTACCTCTTTTAACCTTTCCTTGAATCAGTTGTATTGTGTCCATTATCAGTCCATGCCTTTAAGTTATCTTAAATTTGACAAGAACCTTCTGAGAAAAAGATTTTAGGTGTTTCAAAATTTGTATGGCTTTTTTAAAATATTTGTGATTCGTATAATACACAATCAGTTTAAAACAAAAATTATCAGTCACTGTTGAAAAATCTATAGGTGATTTTTATTACAAGTTATTTACCTTTGGAATATTTAGAGTCATGCGGAATGTCTAAGGCATGTTTAAGCACTGGGTAAACGTATACATTTACCAGTCAACTTTACCAAATTCAGATGTGCCTGTATGTATAAAGTAGCATATTACCTTAGGACCTGCACCATAGGGTCATATGCAGACTGCCTCTTGTATCTATGAAAGAAGTGTCCTTACTTATTATGCTCTTGACTTGCAAAGTTCCCATTATGAAACACTTCTGTGTTTGTGGTAGGCGGCTTTTGGCCAGATGTTGTGATGTGTGCATTATACTGCATTGTATCCAAATCCAAATTCCCAAGCATGTGACTTATTAGGTAGCCTTCCAGTATGAGTAATCTCTGTGGACAGCTGTGGTGAAGTCTTGATTGGCCTCCAAGCCAGAGTAGTATGGCATGTGAAATCAGAGGTTTCTCATCAGTCATTTGCTCTTAATATTTAATACATTACAGCCTCTGCCTGGTCAGTTTACTCCTGCTATCGTAGGATTTTGGTTCACAGACACTGCATGAACAGCAAATATATTTTGAAACTCTCTGATGCGTGCTGCACCCAAAAGGAAAGAAGCCTTACCAAAAGTATATACACTTAAGTATATACCACTTATCAGAGAAGAGACCTGCCTGATGACCAATATTGCCTAGAAAATCATGGCCTTGCTATAACAGCACATTCCAAAATGCAGGTACTACAACGATAGGCATTTTGGAAAACTCTAAGATAGGAAGGTAGGTTCCTTAAATGCAATGTATATGTTTCACAAGGCATTCTTCTGATTTTGTTTTGTAGCCTAACAGCAGTGGTCAAGTAGTAGGGAAAGTGCCTGGCCATTTTACTCCAGTTTTGGCACCCTCTCCCCATCACAGTGCGGTGCGACCTGTGACCCTGACCATGACAGATACTAAACCCATCACTACATCCACTGAAGGTGAGGCATCTTCACCTACAGCAATCAGTAAGTATTTCTTTAGGAAACAAAAAATGTCCATCGAAGATTCGATATGATTTCAAATCGAGGCCAGAAAAAGGCGCCTTTTCCTACTATTTGACCAAGTGGGTGCTCATCATTTTACATGGAGAGCAAATGTGATCTGACTGCAAAGCTTTTCCTCTGCAAATTTCAACCAGTGGATCATGTTACATAAACCAAAGTTTGTGACATGACAGCTAAAATGAAAGGGAAAAGCCTACATATTTGACAACTGTTCAAGGAAAAAAAAAAAATGTTTGTTCATCTGAGGTGGACATTGTTAAGACACTGAGAAGCACACCAAGACAGCAAGGTTTTACAATGACCCACAGATGGAATTACAAACAGAGATTGGATAATTTGCTCCTCAATGCACTTTCCTACAGAAATCAAGCATACTGAATCCGAGCTATGACAATTGCATGTTAATATAGGTTGTGTCATTTTTAGCAGAAACAACTGCTATGGCAAAAGAAAATTCCTTTTCATTTCTGCAAGGGATGGTAGATCCACTCTTTGTGGTTGTTGGTTTGTTTGGTTTTTTTTTTATAATAGAAAATAACAAACTCCATCTTCAATGTTTTAAGCTCTTTATTACGTATAGGGTCATGTTATTTATCCTATTATCTTCAATGGAATTGTGCCTTTGGAAATAGGAGCAAATTTGTTACTATATCTAGGCTAATCTCTTCCAAATACTCATGTTCAATTGTGCAGAATGTTGCATATTTACTAAGTTCTGCATTTCTGTTGTACTTGAACTTTTACTTGGACTTGAGATGGCCAGTTTTTTATCACA
The DNA here is from genome assembly GCA_013397135.1 of Pachyramphus minor. Taxonomy (NCBI): domain Eukaryota; kingdom Metazoa; phylum Chordata; class Aves; order Passeriformes; family Tyrannidae; genus Pachyramphus; species Pachyramphus minor. The sequence goes on from VYXB01000135.1 coordinate 312,210, forward strand.
GTGGTGAAGATTTTTAGACACTTCCATATACACTTTGGAAAAAAATGTACCAGTCTAAAAATAGACTCTTTAGGGTCTGTTACGTTAAAATTATTTTTTTTAGATCTATTTAATATTTGAACTGCAAATCGAGTTGATAACTTTTGGTCTGTCATTAATGGACACCATAAACTGTATGCCTTTCAGGTGTTACACTCCTTGAAATCTTTTCATTAGAATATGAAGCAGACGTGAGACTTGTGAATAGGAGTGGTCAAAATATAAAAGAGAAAAAAGAGGTTAAAAATTTATGTTTATTATAAAAGGAGAAAATGTTTGGACAAACTACTGTTTAAGTACAACAAGTAATTATATGGATAGATTTCTGGAAGCATTTCAGCTGTTCTTTCAGTGTAGTAGTTTTGTTGAGAGTGGTAGAGTGTATTTGTAGCACCACTGATGGTTTGTGGTACAGTTCTTGCATCTTTTAAGAGAAGTTAGTTGTAGCAGCAAACAAGAGTAAGTTTTAGAAACTGTTGCTCTAAACATTTGGACCAGAACAGAAAACTGAGAATGCTGAGTTCATGTACAGTTTCAAGTATTGATGGTTTTGTTCTGTTTGCTATTTGTCATGATCTTGCTTGGCCTCGATATCTGTCAGATGAGGTCAGGGTTTCTGATACAAATGGCAAAAAAGAGCACACACAGTGCTAGGACTGTGTTGAGATGTTTTCTGGTAATCTGATCTTAATATTCAGCATTACAGGAAAGCATACCTAATCTGTTCATTGACCTACTACTAAGAGAATGGTTAGGACTATATTTTCCAATTAAATCATCTCTCCATTTCTTGTCCAATTCATGTAACTTGGGTAGCTGATTCCCACTGAACCTTAGAACATCTTGGCTTAGATACTGATATAAGACCTCCTTGTGCTTCCATAGCAGTTTGCAAGTAACTTCTTGCCATTACAATAATAGGAGAAAAAAAACCCTATGAGGAAATTTTATTTGAATGTGCCAGATAGGTGTGTATAAATGCTACATGCTTAAGGTGTTACTATTTTCAGAGCATTGCTGTAGTCTATCTGCTGGTAAAGCCCTTTGAAATTGGTTTGTTACTTTAACAGCAAAGAACATGAAGAAATGTAGCTTGTTGATGAAGAAAATAGCAAAAAATGAGGGATCATGTCCGGCTGATACATAAATTATGAATATGTATATGAATACATATAAACTCTATTATCAGTCATAGTAGACCCATCTCAGAAAATGCTAATGTTAACTTAATGGGAAAATCAACACTGAATATACTTTATGGCACAGTTTTAGTGATATGTGCAATAACTGATTGATTGGTTGAACATTTGTATAGATATATATTTATATAACTTATGCTTGGCCAACAAGTTATCATGATTATTTAGTCCGATGAGAATTAAATGGCCATCAAATGATTAGCAGTCCTTTTCATTCTGAAGTGCAATAGCGGAATTGTTCTGAATAAGAAAGAACAGCAGGCTTTAATAAAATTTGGAGAACCCTGTGGCCTCCACCATAATTTTCTTCTAATAACAGTTAACTTTTATGACAGTTTTTTGATAAAGCCTGTTTACTGTATATAGCCTTTTTTTTTTTTTTTTTAATTAGTGCATTTTGCTTCCTTGCATTTTCTGTGTGACTTTAGTACTAACAGGCCAGTTCAGTAAGTACTCCCATCTATCTGCTCACTGGTATCCTTGTATGTGTCTATCCATTTTCAGTGGTTTTTCCACTAAGTATTTGCTATTTTGCCAGCAAGTTTCCAGGCTGAGATGGTTCAAATTGCAGTGTGGACATCTCCGCAATGGGCAGCTGAGTAAGACCACCTAAGTAACTAGATATGTGCCAATAAAAGCTATGAGTGCATAATGGCTTTTAGGGATTGCTGGCAGAGACCAGACAGGAATGTGTCCTACAGGTGAAATATTCATATCCTGTAGCTGATCCCAGCATCACTTATCATTCTCTTTCTTCAGTCTTCTGGATTTCTTCAATCTTCTGTAGCAGACAGCGAGAGACTTCTTTAAAATTTTCCCATGGGAAAAAGTTGTTTCCTGATGAATGGGAGAGTTGAATATTTACTGTAATATTACACAGTAAGAATTAGCTCCTTTCTTATGAAAATCCTAATCAGATTACATCCCATTTCTGAAGGCCTGTTAAGATTTGTTTCGTGACACATAAGTAAATCAAACTTTTTATTCTAATTTTTATTGTGCTTTTACAGTTGGTTGGCGTTTTTTGTTTGTTTGTTTGTTTTGTTTTTGGTTTTGTTTTTTAAACAGGGCCTTCACAGCAGTAAAGATAATCTGTGTATTAATTGTAATTTCAGTGATTTCACAGGCGCTTTAGATTGGTATAATGGAAATAAGAATTGTGATTCCTTCAAATAAATATGTTAAGACATCACTTGACAAAAATTAATCAGAGGAACTATTACTTAAAAGAGACATCATTATAATTTACATGTGCAGCTTCCATTGAAGTTTATAGGAATTTACACATGCCCTCCTGTATTAGGTCCAATTTTTCTTTTGCTTCCTCTTAACTAAAGGAAAACCACAGACACATCCTATATAATGCAAAATCATAACTCTGGATCTCTCATATTTGTACTGTACCTGCACAAGGTAATAGTTATGATAGGTTGGTATTTTTATCAATATGTTTTGTTCTTCCTTAATCAGCCTACACAGCCTCAGGCACATCCCAAGCCAATCGATATGTGGGACTAAGCCCAAGAGACCCATCCTTCCTACACCAGCAACAGGTGGGCAAGTTTCACATAGGTGTGATGATATAGAGAAGCCTTTGCGATATTACCTTCCTACATGCTGCCACTGTTATCTTGGACTAGATTGAAATCCTAAGGGTTTCAGTATTTGTCGTGTGAAGATGAAGTTTATTCAAAACAACTGAACCCTTTGAGAAATACCGATTTAGCCTGTGTTGTATTTCTTGGATTTGTGCCATCTTAAGGAACTCCTAACCATATTTCTTTCGTTATTTTATTTTTTCAAGAGCTCATACATGTAATCTTTGATAGAATTTTAGGAAGGAGAATGAGCTGTTTAAGAAACAAATATTGATTTCAAAATCTGTTTAAAAAAATAAGCAAAATTTCCAAAGCAGAAATTCCAATTTATTACTTTCAAGATATTTTGTTTTTTCCCCCCGATATTTAACACATTTCTTCATTTTAGTTTTAGAAGATCAGTTATAAAACCAAATTTTCAATGCAACACATCTTCACTTCTAGTTTAATAGGCTTAAATTGGTCTGCTGATTTCAAATGTGATAAAACCATGTTTTTGTTCTAGTTTTTTACATCATTTATGTTTCAAGTAGCATTTTGAATTTCACATCTCATTAATGCTGTAAATTTAATGCAAATGAAGTGTTTACCCAAACTGTGAAAATATACAGCTGAGATTAATGGTGGCATACAAATAAATTAGCTGCAGTCAGTAGCAAGGCCATGCACATACAGAAATGCTACATTACTAGTAACAAACATAAATTCAGACCCTTTAGAATTTTACCATACTTTATGATGTGTGTTTGTGTTCCTCCTAGATCTTAACAGTAGAGTACTTTGCTGATTGGGGCAATAAGAAAGGGGCTGTTAAGTAGTCCTTGATATTTGTTGTAATGTATTTTTTTTCTCAGGCTTGGCTTCCTGTAAACAGTTTGTACATATGCCTGTTTAATTTTTCAGTAAAACCTACCTGTTCTGCTTCAGCTGCAACTCCGTATCTCTGCCCACTCCGAGGGCAAGGTGGCAGTATGTCCATTTTAAAGGTCACCACATGCAGAGTTCAGAGAAAATCATAAAGATGATAGTTTATTTAAAGTAGTTGGTGCTTTGCCAACTTTTTTTTTTTTTTTAACTAGTGAGACCTAACTGCAAACATCTGTACACTCTGAAAATACCAAATGACATTTAGTGGGTTTGCCAACCATTAATTTTTCAGTGAATTTTCTGGCGTAGTGTTTTGTTGGGCGTTTTTAACCTCTTGAAGATTTTTGCATTATGAAATGTTTTGCAACTACTATAACATGGCTCCTTTTAAAAAATACACAGTAGATGTTTTATTGTGTTTTAAAACACAGACAATATCTCTCTTTAAGCACAGTGCATGTAATTTGTGGACCTCTTACGAAATTTTACACAGTATCCTTTGAAACTTCTCTGACATCCAATTCGTTTGGGAATGTGCAGTAATTTTTTCAGTCCATATTTTTGGACACCATATTTTCTGCAAATTTGCTACTGCCTAAGCCCATTCCACCTTCTTCCAAGTTCATTGAAAGACTTCAAACTTTTGTCATATGCCAGAAAGTGGGGGAAGCACCCTTTATTTTCTCCTGTCTGAGTTTGTGACATAAAAAGCATATATTGCTAATGTTGTGCATCTTCTATTTATTTTTGGCTTTGTGCAGGTAGAAATACATTTCAAAATTTCAGCAGTGTCATTGGAATATAAAAGTGAGAGGGATCTCAAGGATGTTTGGCTTTTACATGCACTGCATCTTAAACTCGCCTTCATGGTAAAACATGTGGCCAGGTGGCTTAGGAGAAAGGGGAAACTAAGTTACATCTCACATGCACTTCTGAGTGAATTATTCAATGCCACTTTGTTAAACCTTAAAATATATTGTTTAATAGTCCCATTATATTAATTCAAGAGCATCAGTTGGTGACCAATGAGCCATACAGTGAATTTAAAAATTGTGTTATTGTCTTTGCTGTTAATTCTCTGTTCTCTTCTACTGTAAGCAATGGACATGTCTATGCTTGCCTGAGTATGTTTGTGTGTGTGTGTATGTATATATGCCTCTACATATGTAGAATAGAATGAATAGAATGTACAGCTGAAACCACTTGAAAGAACAGAATACTTTAACAACAAAGTTTTTCAGATGGATAAATATGAATGTATAAGTATGTTTATTAAAGTTTCGAATTAATTAGTTACCTTCACTCAACTCTAAAGGCAGGTTGGAGATGACAGTGCCATATATATATATATATTACCCAGAAAGTGAGGTAGAGCACTGAGATTGTCTAAACAACTTCAATAGAGCAAAGGTTATCCTTTCGTAAAGCAGAAATGGGATTGATTTACTATGTCCTTTCATTACTTTACAACAATTTAAAAGAGACCACTCTTCTTGTGGCAGATTTTAAATGCATTTGGTTTAAAACAACCCATGATGAATGAAAAGAAAAATCAAGGAGTACATGAAATAAAGGCAATCAATCATTTTGTATTACTGGAGAGAAATTCTAAATTAGAAAGCCAGTGGTTTTAGTTCCAGAGAGGTCTTTTAAATATTCACCGTACCCTGTAATGCACATTGACCCTTCAAGAATAAATATTGTCACCGGTACATTTTTTACCTCCTTGGAGGAGTCTTTATGAAGATTTATTCTCTCTGGTTATGAGAAATATTGGCATGTATCCTTAAGTACTTTTTCTAGTTAAAAAGAACCATTATGTAGCCCATTTAAATTACAGTAACCACAATAAATTTAAATGTTACACATGTATTTTGCAACACATGCATACAGAATTTTGACAAAGTGATAGCTTTCTAGAACTTCCAATAAACAATTTATAGCACAGCTGATCTGGAATATTCATATTTAGATGGGAAGCACTGAGTAAAAGTTAGAAAGACAGTGCATAATAGGACCAGTGAGAGAGTTTGTTAGTTTTTATGGGTGTAGATATTGTGAAAATATGGTGTTATATGCATTGATAGTTAATTCACCAGCTTCTACTGGGGAATTATAACTATGCAGTCCACTTTCTGATGCAATTGCTGGTGAATATTCCCATTGCCTACCTTGAAATGCCAAGTATTTTTATAGTGTGGCATGAATAGTTACAAAACATATCTCACTTCAGTGGCATATGGAGAGTCACACCTATCCTGTAATTTTGTTGGAAAAAATTCATGTCAACCCCCTTCTGTATATTACAAAATATTAGTGACCACTCATTTTTCTTTTCTTGAAAAGGGGCAAGGGAAGTGGCAAGAGCTAGTACCTGAGTGAGAGTTTTTCTTAATTTTACTATTGATGGTTGGTGGAATTATTTTATGAAGTCAAATCTAGTGCTCAGTACTCTTCATCCATGCTGAAACATCTTAAATAAATTGTGAATAAAAGGTTGGATAATCTTTCCAATTGCATGGGAGCACCTTTTTACCTCTTTCTTTCTCTGATTTGCATTTATTGAAGATTTGTGGTTTCTAAGCCTAGACTAGACGAAAAAGCAACAAATTGAGGAAAGCCAGTCAAATTCAGCCTTCTAGAAATGGACATAATTCTTTGCCAGATCCTATTTGTATCTCTATTCTTTTGGTTTATTAACTTTAATGGCAGATCATTAATTCAGTAACAAAGTCTTAATGATTGGAGCTCTCATGGTTATGTGATGGCAGTTCTGTAGCCTCAACTTCATGGACCTGTTATGTTCTTGAAGTGACAGACACCTAGAGTCAGGTTATGTTGTTTCTGGCAATAAAGATAGAAAGTCGTCAGAATATTAGTTATGAACTTTACCTGTGTAAAGAGTATAAAAAGATGGATGGATACATACAAAGACATTTGTATTTATTGCAAATACAGATTAATGGTTTCTGTAAGATTTCTGTTAGAATGAATGAAATAAGTGAAAGGTTTTCTTTCATGACTGTTTACTTAATTTTTATACACCTTGGGGGGTTGTATGGGTTATTCTATTTTAAATTAGAAAACATAAATAAATCAGATAACTATTGAGGTCTGCGAAGACAATGACCTCTAGACCTTTCCTGTCACAATTGATGGTGCTAACTAATGCTGGCCCAATTGCTGAGGAGCTAGTGACCTCCTCCAGTCTTTGCTCTGATAATCACTGTGGTAAGGTTTTCACTAGAGCTTGGACTTTCTGGGTGTGGTATATTGTACTCATTATTTTCACACAGCCTTTACAATTATGAGTCAGACATTTTCAATGTACATAGTAAAAAGGTCTCTAAAATGCAAATCAGAAAGCTGTAAAAAGCTTCTTATTTCCTAAGAATATCTTCCCTGTCTCCACAGTAGGAAGTTGTTCTTAACAGATGTATCCTTTATTTACTGAGTTGCACAGTTCAAAATGCAGTTCTCTTCATACTTTTGTCATGGAACTTGCAAACTTAAATGTCCACTGAACACAGAGTATTTGTTCGCAAAATGTTTTGGGTCAATGTCACTTTTGCTTTCAGCAGCAGGCTGAAAGAAGAACACAAGTGGACTCTTAAAGAGAACTTCTCAGTAAACTCAGGAAACAGGTTATCAACACTCTGACTGTTCTTATTGTGTCCCTTATCATAATTGACAGTTTGACGTAAAACTGGGTCACATGATCACCAGGGAGGTATGTAAATGGCTAAGAGGTCACCTTTCACATATGCTTGCTGGAAAGGAAACACATTTAAAGGAAGTTTCAGTCAAAACAGTGACAATATGCAAATGGTAAGTTTTATGGGCTTTTCTCAAGTAAGAGAAGCTATAGCAAAGTCTCCTATTACACTTTCTGAAGTGTATATCTATTTTCCCTAGCTATAACAGAAGCTTGAAATGAATATTAGTCTTGGACAGGCACTCTTTAAATACAATACGACAAAATCTGATTAAATTCTAACCCCTAAAAATTATTCATACTGTGATTAAAGATTGTGCTCTTGCCTATGGACTTATAATGTATGTGTGACTTGCATACTTAAAACTCTGCAGGATGGTAGTGCTTGAAAGGTGACATTTAGACTGTGAAGACAGCTGTAGTGAAATCTAGCTCTTGGGTAGAAGTGGCATCAGTCTCACAACTCTGGAAAGTGCAAAACAAAGTCAATTTCCTGACATTTTACAGAATAGAAGCACTTCGTCTAGTGCTCTGCTTCTGTCTGGGCCTGTGGCCCCTTCCTGTAAGGTGGCTGAGGTGAATAAGGGAGTTGTACTACCTCCTGGGAGAAGTGCTTGCAGTGGGCTTTGTACTCCACTGCCACTTCATGAGTCCTGTAGGGAGGGCATGTCATAGGATGAGGACAGTGCCATGCATCAGAAAACTGCTGGGCTTCCTGTGATGATTCCTCATCCGCTGTAAGGCTGGGCATCCATTCCCACTTCAGAATACAGATCTATCCTGTGTTCCTTTGTGGTTAGAAGAGAGATAAATGAGAAAATAATTGATAATGTTTCATGGATGGAAGTGTTATTAAAGTGAAGTTCCTGTGGTTTTCCTTGCTAAACAAAGACGAAATTGGAGACTGAAGGGCAAGTCTGTCTGACAGGCATCTAGGAAAGACTTTTGACGATGTCACATGCCAAATCAGGTAATTTCTTTTGCATTCGTATCATACCTCTGAGAAAATTACTAAATTATTTCAGCATTTGTCAGATATCTCCTGAGAATTATTTAATTCCTCTAGTGAGGAATTTAAGTTTTCTCAAGTAGCCTTCAAGTGGTTTCCTGCCCCTTCTTTTTACATGTCCTGCAGAGTAACTCTTTTAGATGGCTTAGAGTGGTTGAGAGTGAATGTGCCTTCTCATCTTCAGCTAACAACGTGGAATGATTTTAAAGGTCACCTAAGTTACTCTGAGGACAATAACTAGACAGAAAGCTTTCAGTATGACTCCAGACAACATATAGCACTCATAATACTGTAATAAAGTGCCCTACATCCTTCCAAAGCTTGGTACTCATGTCAGATCTGTGCCCCCAGGCTTTCCCTACTGGGCTGTCTGGACACTCTCCAAGGGCAGTGTTCCCACTGCTGCTGTGAACAGACTTCTTCTTCCATCAAATGGAGCCCAGGCTTACACAGATCTTTTAAGCTTTTCCAGCCTTTTTACCCAGAAAGCACTCAACACACTCACAGGATGCTGATGCAGACTTCGGAAGTGATATTTCTATATCCTTTAGACAGTATATTTCTAAATCTTGGGCATTCTGATCTTTCAGCAGGAGTAACTTGAGAGAGGAAATTTTATGTGAGGGAGATTAAAAAACCGCCACAAACACACCAACCCAAAACAGTTTCCAGGCAGGTTAGTTTCTAAAGGCGATGTGGCAGTTATGTGAGCCTACTGAGAAATGTGGAGCAACAGTTTTTACTATAAGGAAGGGATATTTCAGTACAATTGATGCAGTCCTGGTCTTGCCACAGAACCAGTTGTGCAGACCTGCAGTTCTTCAAGGTGTTGTCAGTATTGCAAGTGTGGTACAGTTGGTGCAGTGAATAGTTCTGTAATTTACACTAACTGTGATGCTGGTGTAGCATGGATCTTCATATACATGTGCATGTATGTGTTTATAGCATGTGTATAAAATGCACATGTTCTATTGTTACATTGCAGTATTTTGGTGTATATGCACTGAAGTACATATGACTATGTAATAAGAAGCATGTCCTTACTAACCTTTATGAAATATGTTTGAAAAGCTTTTTGGAGCTTTCTTAATGATAAATTTAACACATTAACTTTACCTGTGGAAGGTTTTTGTACAGACTGCAGGAAAAATAGCGTGATTTAGTGCAGAAGCTAATTTACTAAAATGTAATATATCAATCCCTTACTGTTTTCCCCCAAACGGCAAATGGAGTTAGGTTTTATAGCAAGCTAAGTGCCTGCCAGTTCTTTGAGTTAGAGCTAAGTGCATAAAATAATTTGGTAATACTAAGTTTGTAATTTTAGTTGTTTTTTTTTTAATGCCTGACTTTTACTCATAGATTTTGTGTTTTGTGAAAGATGAAAAAAAAAAAGGTGAATGGGTGTGTTTAACCTTTCAGGCTTCTGTTTCAGCTGGAAGCAACTTTTTATAGCTAAATTATAAAGTTTTAAAATATACATCAGTAGTGAAGATGGTAACATTCTTAAGGATTATAGCAGAAATACATCTACTGTACACTGAGTAACTGAGATGATATATTTTATTATGTTTTCACTATGAAAATCAGGTTTAGGACACTGTTTTGTATAGTGACTAAATCAAATATTTACTTACCCATTTCTTTAAACATATCCACAGTTACCTCTAGCAAACTTTTTGGCTGCCTGTTTCCTTTTCTGGTTAATTTCATGTGGTTTAGTCATGCTTTTAATGGCCTTTAGAAAGTCCCTTGGAGTTCTTTAGATAACAAACAAGAAACAATTGCTATGAAAACATCAAAGACTAACATTTCCATTTCTCAGACTTTAACAGCAGGAAGCTTATGAGTCTAACAGCCAGACAGGGTCAGGTTTGCAATATTGTCTTGTCCTCAGCATTTGTATTTTTCAGGAAAAGACTGCAATTAATTGTGCTCCTGTGAAAACAGTTTATTATAGTTTGTTTGCGGTAGCCTATGCTATCTAAAGACTGATTATGGATAGAGAAAACTAAAATGCATTGAATGCAATTAAACTCAGCAATATTATCTTCAATTTGGAGTGCTGTATCATATGTACTGAAACAGCAATTTATAAGCACATGACTATACAGAGGTTAAAATGTATGTTTTCTTCACAAGCCAGATAAGTTCACTTTCTTAAACTTAAAAATAAGCAGCATATCTTTTCAATAAATCTGCTAACACTATCAGGCAGCTGTTAAATAAACAGAGCTGTAGAGGATTGCTTAGACAATCTGTGAAAGCAGAACTGATGATTTGAGGATCTGGGAAGAATTTGTTTCAGCTAACATTTAGTACATTCCTCATTATATTAAAATATTTTAAATGCTACTTTTCTGAGTCTAAAGCAAGATTAGATTATCATTTCTTGCTAAGTAACACCACTTTCAGTAACACTAGATTAATAAACTGTAATTACAAAATACTTTTACTCTTCTTAAATAGCGAGATAAGGGCATATAGTTTGTTTAATTTGGGCAGATTTTCTGTAAATTGCATGTCTTCTATGGTTCACAAAATGCATGCTGGAAGATATTGATTGTATTTGACCTTTACTCAATACACATTATATAAGGCATTGCTTAAAAGCCCAGCATTTTTATTTCCTTTCTCAAAGTATCTCACTATTGAATATTAACATTTCCTTTTATTCCAGCTCAGTTTTTAATCTAATAATGGCTAATTGTTATGTGCTACACACTAGTTACTCTTTTATGCTTTATTAATAAAGGATCATATTAAAGTAGCATTATCTTAAGCGAATCTATAGGCATTTATTTTTCAAAATAAGTTCTTTTTCTTTGTATTCTTTTACTTTTTAAAGTTACTTCTTGGGAAAGTAAGATTTTTGCCATGTACAGTACATTAATACTTGCATGTATTAATTTAAATACTAAAAACTGTAGTATGCTCAATCCATATCTGACTGCTAGGTTTCAATTGACAGCTGAGAATTTGTGACTGGACCATGAATCAAAACGGCAGGCATTTATACCCCAGTGCCAGTGAGGATACATTGGGAATTACTTGGCAAAGGTAACATTTTAATTATTTCCACCCCTACACCACCTCTAAAAAAGTTGCATAGAACTACAATATCTGTGTTAGTGGGTCTCCAGAGGTAAATGGGACAGCATTTGATCAAAGTATGTGTGTAACATTTCTCTTATACACATTCAGGTTATTTTTCATGTAAAAGCTGAATTTAGAAGCTATCTTAGTTAAACACCTGGAACGATAATGTTGTGCTGTCAAATGCAAAGCATTTTTGAATTGAAGGGAATACTGATCTTAGGCTTTAAAAATGTCATTTACAGTCATATTTTGGGGCCTTAGTGGTTAACACAAAGAAAATGGTGCTGTTACAGGTGTAGATGAGTATAAAAAGAAATGGCTGAGGTGGTGGTGGTTTTGGGCATTGAATAACTATATTATTCATAGAGAGTTTTCTGAGTAATTGGCCAGTGTAGATGTAGGTCCCTAACATGTACATGAAGGTAAGATACAAACAGTCTTATTTATCAACTAAATAACAGAATAATTAGGGACGATTTACATAAAAAAGTTTCTTTTTTTGTATGAAAAAAACTCCACAAATAAACCAAATTATAAACCCCATTAACTTTTGTTGTATTATTAAACTGTTATATTTTACATTTCTTGGTATATAATGAATTATGGTAACAGCAGAGGGTGGTGGTGTGTTTGTGTCTAAATAGGGGTATAAACAAGTCATCATACTTTTGATACATCAGTTTTCATCTTTTTCATGTGCAGGATTATCTGCAGCACTCAACACTTAATGGGAGTTGTACCTGTAAAGCCTGGGGGTTGGGAGTCTGTCAGATGGAGCCACTCACTCTTGAAATAATTTTAAATACTTTCTGGAAATTTATGTGTACATGAAAATACATGTACTTCTGGGTAGTTTGTGTAAGAATGTGTGTGAGTGTAGTTGTGGATATGTATTATGTGCCTTTTGATACACTGTGTGGTACTATGGATTGTGAGAAGGTTTGGGGCTTTTGAGAATCAATTTGGAAGGGTAATTACTGAATTTGAAAATTCTGTTTACAAAATCTGAAGTTTAATTTTTTTTTCAATTTTTTTTCAGTAATAATGTTTTAAATCTGTGAGAACTGTAGTGTAAAAATAAGGTCTTGTCATTTCTGTCGTTGTAGATTAAATAGCAGAATGGAAAATTAGCTAATGGATTCACCTCATCTCCTCAAGGGCTATGATTCACATTATAGATCCCCATCATGCAGTAATTGTTTTCAATGTACTACCAGGAATGAATCCAAACTGAACTAGTGTAGCACAGAGGGGGTTGATTTATTCTCCTGCTACAAAGGGTGTTGCTTTTTCAGGGCATTGACAGCCATTAGGAAATTACATCACAACAGCCTATCTAGGAATACCCTTGAATGGTTTTAATCAGTCATCACTTGAACCCTCTTTAAAGTAATGCCAGTTATACTGGCTGAAGCACTGTCCTGGCATTTTCTGAATTCTGCTTTTCAGTACCCATCATACAAGACCCTGGGCATAAATTGTAAAAAGAAAGGAAAGGCAGGGGAAAAACATTTCTAGCAGTGACCATGAAAATCTTGGTGGTGAATACAAGCATGCTCCAAGATCCACTCAAGGTTATAGACAATACTGCCTTGCAGGTCAATCCCAGAATGCTGCCTGCCACCTTGGCCCGAGGAAGGTACAGAAGTGCTACCAGAAGAGCTTGGGCACAAATTCTGCCACGGGCATTTCTTTAGAGGCCTAGGCAATGTTACTTGCTCTTGGATTAAGCACAGCCTTGAGGGATGAGGAAACAGTTCTCCCTTAGTGGATTGCTTTTAGGATTTGAGTTTTGGAATACAACATTCTTTAAATTCCACAGAGGTGAGAATCTAAGAGGAGAAATTATACTTGCACAGGCTAGGGAGCAACGAGCCTTTCTAACACTAAAACTAACACTAGAAAAAAAGAGAGAGAATGTGTTGCAAAACGAATTGTCACATGTTGGCAAAGAAATATATCCTAGTCCAGACAAGTTTCCGCAACCCCAGCTGGTTTGATAAATGTTTGATTATGCAATTTCCTCAGATCTGCAGTGCTCATTTGATGGTGCTTAATCTGACCTCTTATATCAGGCTTTTGTGGTTATTTTAAGTATACTGATTTTTCTGAAATACTAGTGACCTCGAGAAAGTAAAAAAGTTGGCAGTTCCTCAGTGTTAACTGCCCTGTCTCTGAAGAGATTAGGGAGCAAACATGGTCAAGCTGAAAGCTTTGTCATGAAGCACTGTTGGTGAACCACACCTTGAAAACTTGGGGAGAGTGAATGATGATGATAAAACTTCTGTTGTTTCTCAGTTCTTTGTCTTATTATTGTTCTATTTGTCTTATTATTGCCTGTCATACCTTGATAGTAGATCTAATGCATAGATTTCAAAATATGATACATAGATTTTAAAATACATTTTCTGGGGTTTTGTTTCCTTATAAAATTACTTATTTACAGGCTTTTAAAGGCTGAGGTATAAGACAGTAGTGGTCTGTGTGCAAATACTGAACTTAGCAAAAAAAGAAGAGAATATAAATAAAAAAAGACAAAAAAACCAACTCCAAGCCATGAAACTTTTAAGTCATTGATGCACCATGTTCTGCTAAACCAGAAGACTTGCAAAGAATAGTGATAACAAAAACTAGATTAATACTCTGCTTAACTGAACTAAACATTCTAGTATCTTTAAAGGAAATATGTTAAACATCCTGTGAGCTTCCAAGAAAAAAAAATAGCCAAAAAGACCCCCAGTTACTTGGTAAAGTATTTGAAAGTAGTAATTTTTATTTTGCTTCTGAAAACCTAACCATCTACAATTTTGTTTTGGTTTGGACTGGGTTTCTGTGGTTTACTCAGAGCATTAATTGTAAAGTTGCGTCTTTATATATTTGTCCTTATACAAATATGTGTTTTTATATTTGTTTGTGAAAATATTTTACTATGTCTGCTGAATTTTGAACAACATTTAAACACATCCACAGAATTAAATTCACCGGTACTTTTAAGATAATTTAGGCCAATTTTGTGTGTAAATGTAAAGAAGATACTCAGAACTATTAAAAAAACCCAAACCCTTCCTTTTTTTTTGTAACTGTAGTTTTTGATAACAATTGTTTTCCTGGAGACACAAGGCAGGGGGAAGATGTGAAAATCTATAAGGCTCATTTTGGAAAACACGATTTTTCTGTCACTACAGGAAGGCAAGAGGGTTTGCAAAAAGTACACTTGAGAGATGAGTAAGAGTGACATAAAGTGGTCTGTGTGTGTATATCAGTTTGATAACGAGTTTGATCCTGAATCTAAGTCCCTATTACACTATTGATAGTATTTCCACTATAAACACTCAGAAAAGCAGGCATGGTGGGCCTCTTTTAGAGCATGTGGAGTGTTTGCAAGTCTTTCACAGACTGTAAGCAACTTTTCATTGACAAAGTGTACGTTTTAACTCAGCTATTGAGAAATGTGTTTTTATTTATATGAATTCTTTTAAGAATAATTCTGTGTTAGTTTTGTGGGTTAACTGTTACTTTAACGTTACCTTTACATTATCCAGGCAGATTTTCTGCTTGTGTTCTGTTATCTTCACACATCATCATAGTACAACAACTGGTTTGTTCCTGGAGATGCTAAGCAGAGCTCTGTTCTCAGAGTGCTGAATTTCCTTGTCAGCTCTGGCTATAGGGGTGTTCAGCATTCCAAGCATCATTTCCGCCCCAGCAGCACTCTGTGTTTATGATAACAATGCTGATAAAGCAATCAAATGGGATAATCTGATTTGTGAAAGAAGTTGGAGGGGAAGTGAGAGTGAGTGCAGGTTGCTTTTGCAGCACAACACCTCGTGTGTATTTGATATCGAGCAAACACATAGCTAAAGGAACACAGCAGCATTGCTGTGGCAAGCGCTTTTTGTCAAGCACAGACACCTGTTAGAGCAATGGTTCATATACTCTGACCCCTGCCTCTCCCTCACCTCCCCTTCCTGCCCCCATTACCCTGGCAATGTTTTGGAATAGAAGTATCAATTCATTATGAAGTATTAATTAGTATCAATTCATTATGATTTCAGAAGAAAAAGGATGGAGTATCCTGATTGTAATAATATTCATGGAGAGAAAATCTAATGATTTCTGATCCTTATAAATTTAAATTACTAACTCTAATAGTTTTGCCCAACTCCTTAATGCAGAAAGATGTGCAGAACATTATGTTTCCTCTCCATCTAGGCAAATATGTTCCAAACACTTCCTAAGAAATTAGTTGTATTCAAGCCAGACTTGCATGCTGCCATCCCACAGGAAATGGGTCAGTAATCCATTAAGATGCCATTAGATAATCTAATTTGGAACTTAATCTCTAAATTAACCATGCTCCATACTTGAAGCGTACTTGAGAGAAAGAAAAAAAGTTTATGTTTGAATCGATAGGGGAGCCGAAGCGTGAAGAAGGCTGTTTGTTTTTTCTGTAGCTGTGGTCACGTCTCAAGCCGTCTGGTAACCAGGAGAAACCAGACATGATGTAATTCCAGATTGAACTTGAACTTCAGGGACTTAGAATGGGGGAACAATGGACCATAGGAATCAATAATGTCCATTTTCCACATGATTATGTTTGGAGCTTGAAGTTAACCTTTATGGTAGAAGCAACAAGAACTGCAGTGTGACCAAAATGAATGAGATGATCTAGAAGCAAGATGTAAAAGTAAAGAAAACAACTTCAGTAATATTTTCTGAGCAGCACTGCAGATTCCAGCAGGATTAGAAAAGTTCTTGCTCTGCAGTGAACTGATTGCCTGTTCTGAGCACTCTTTGTTCACTTAGGTGGGACAAACTTAATCTTATGTTTCCTGTCATATGATTTTTGGCAGCTGCTAGGAAAGGAGGAGCATATTATAGAGAATTCCCAAGTGTAAACTGTATCTTTAACCCCTTGGTTACTCCAGCTTTCTACTTCTTTGCCAGCTTACCTCCAATTGTTTCTTTTGAAGCAGTAGAACTGCACTGATTTTATTTGTTTAGTTAGTTGGTGCTGTTAGGATTGTCTCTATTTAGTCATGCTAATTTGATAAATAAATTCATAGTTACATTTTTTAAAAGTGTTAGGGTGAAAAATCTAATGGTTTAAAATGGAAATAGTAGTATTTGGAGGGAAAAAAAAGTAGTGTAGGTGTGTAAAGTGGAGAGTCAGTTCTTCATAGCCAACCCAGTGGCCTCTGGTAACCCAAGCACATATTCTCCATGGTTTTGCTCCACTTGGTCATAGCCTTCTCTATGCAACTGCATGTTTTCAAATTTACTTTAGCCCTGCTCCTGCACCAGATGCTCGCATGTGCACAGTCCAAAGCACAGCAGGAACATGCACCATTTCTCTGGGCCCTTCTTCTGCTATGGGTATTCTTTGTTAGTGATGATCTTTGTAGCCTCTTCGTGTTCCTTCCTTGTTGCACTGCCACAAGGAGTCTGCAGGAACAGAATAAATAGTAGTATTAGAGCAGAATTCCATTTTCCCTCTTCTGGACATAAATCAGTAGGTCTTTACATCCTCCATCTGCTAGATGGGTGGTATATGCCTGCTAAACTATAAAAGTAATCCTAAATTAACCTGAGATATACATAATATCTCTCTTGAAACAAGTGCTCACCTTGGGGAAATTTGGTAGCTGTATTTACGTACAGATACCAGTTCAGAATGGTAACAAGTGCAAATTTAGCCAGGGCACTGGCGTTGGCAAAATTGGATTTCTAAAGTTCTTATTATCTTAATAATTTTAAATGGTAAAGGTCCCTTAACTAAGTGGGAACTGGTACAGACATAGATGAACCTTTCGTGGTGGCTTGCTATTGTCATTTCTCTCAAAATTGGACGCATTTCTACCTTTCCTGTCCCAAGACTGACTTGGCAGGATTTAATTTACCTTCTGTAATGTAGTGGGTTCACGTACATGGTAATAAAGCCTCAAGAACGAAATACTGGTTTAGATGTACTTTCTGCATGGTGAAATACTCTTACAGACTTCTGAAACTGTAAAAGAAAGAAGGTAGTAACTGGTGGAAAATAAGAATCTGAAAGACTTCAGATTTACTTGGGTCAGATTAGATTTATTTTTTATTGCATTTAGTTAATTGTTTAACATTATTATACTCTTTATGTTATTATAACCTCCAAAGTGGACTGTATATACACATAATGTAAGTACTACTTGTGGTCCATTCCAGTAATATTTTAATGAGAGGTTCTTGAAACAGCAATTATTATCTTTAAGAGGAAATCATGGCAGAAATCTTCATTGAATTAACATCTGGAAACTGTAATAGATACTGCAATGGAGAATGTTAACCCTGTAGGCTGCTTGCAGAATTTTCCTTTTGCTGTTTTATGACATTTGAACAAATAAATACATTATTCTTCCTGTGGATATAGAGGGACTGATGGCTGTGTAACACACCTGATAGTCTAGCTATGGTGAAGCAAAAACCCTACTTGGTAGAGAAATTACTTAAAGGTATAATGCTTCGGGAAGGTGGTCCTGCAAATCATACTCTCTATCACAAAGGGTACTAGTCCAAATCTCACCGCAGCATCTGGTGGTGTTCTCATGTAATTTTCTTCAAAACGTAGCCTTGCGCAGATTTTTGGATTTGGATTCCATATTTCTCTTGGAATATGAGTCAGGAGGTCTCACTCATATTCCAAGAGAAAGGCATTTATATTATGACCTCTGTCAGCACATGTATCATAGATTTCCTCAGGAGCAGTAATGTGGAGAGTGGGGTAGGCCTGCTTTATTCCACTCATACTTATGAAGATTTTTTTATATGAAGGAGAAGCCTTGTGGGCAGAAGGACATTTCATTAACTTCTTCTAGGACAGTACCTTGCCTGTGTCCTGGGCAATGGGGAAGAGTTTTGGCTTCTCTGATGCTGAGGCTCTTAGTGGACAGACGCAGAGCATTGCCTCTGTTTTTGTGAAACCAAGATCTGGAACTCTACCTGGCACTTACACAAACTGCTGGATAGCGTGGTGAAGGCAAAGGTGGTATTCCATTTCCTGCTATTGCTACCCTTGTGGACGCCCAGGCAGAGTTTGCTTTGCAGCCAGCAGGAACTGTCATTGCTGCTAGGATGCTCTGCAGAGAAACCATGAATGATTTCCACAGCAGAAGCTAAACTCTACAATACTCACAGAGGTCCCTTCAGAATAGGCCAGAGAAGGCTGCCAAGAGGACCTTGCTCTTCTGGGCTGTCAGTCTGGCTTGGCTGCATGCTGGATTTCTGGGGAGCTACAAAGCAGACTGTGGCTCATAAGAAACAGGGACTGGCTGAGAATTTAGATAAATTTGCCACAAATATAATGGAGTGTTGTGGGAATGTTGGATAGACAGCCATACACATGCAGCTTAGCAGGACCTGTTTGTGTTTTTGGTTATTCGTTGCATCATGGCTGTTTTCAGAGCTCTGTGCTGTGATTAGGGCTGTTCTCCTCAGTAGCTTTCAGTCAAGTTTCTTCCTTTGTCTGCAGTAAGCATCTGGTGGTGGGACCAGGACTGGGGTGGCCCAAGATAGACTTACATCAAACTGTAATATGATAGGGTTATTTCCTAAAATGTAGCCGGAACTCATCAAGCCTTGAAGATTATGGCTTAAGAAGAGCCAGCAAACAGAGGGAATGGCTGTTTTTCCCAGCTGCCAGCACAACCAGACTGCCCAGTGTGTATAGACCAGGACTTCAGCCACCTCCTGAGGTGTGGAAGTGGCAGCAGTTTGAGCCTGCAGGAGGAGGGTGTGAGGCACTCCTAGTCCCGTGGGTGCTCTGCTGCCTGCAGAAGGCTTGGCACAAGCAGTGCAAGGGACTTCAAAACACCTGTGGGGTACACACAGTGTTAATGTGGGAGATCTGTTACTCCCTCAGGATTCATGAACAGTGCTGATGAATTTGTTGCAGTCTGCATTTTTCTTATGGTCATAATATAAGGAGGGAGGCTCAAAAGGTTTAAATAAACACCTGTATTAGATTTGTAGGTCATACAGCAACAACAGTCCTGTTAGGCACTTGCTACAACTTATTTTATTGAGCACTTTCCAAAAAAATCAAAATCTCTGCCTGGTATTTGAAGCAGCAGATAAAATCTGCTGCAAATAGTAATTTGTTTTTAGTCACCACTTACCTGTTTTCTTCATCCACTGTAGTCATTAGAAGGTTGGCAACTTTAAAATAAAGTAAAAAGTCACACATATATGTGTGTTCAACCACTGAAGTGCACTGTAAATCTTCAGAAAGATAACCTGGAGCCTGTGTGTTTAGCCTTTGCCACAGAAATTGTTTAAATACTATGCTGACCTCAAACAAAATTTAAATTCTTTTAGTTAGTCTTCTATTTTGTTTGAAGTCATTAAATACTGTAAATTGTGTGTTAAAGAACAGCAAAGAATTGTGCAGTGTATAACAGTCAAGCAGATCCCAAGCAAACAAATCTTCTTGGTTCTTTATGTTTTGTTACTAATTCCTATTCTCACAAATTCCTGTGCTTGGAAGCAATTTACTTTTTGTCTGTTATTTCAGAATTTACTTCTTAACATCACTGAAATCCAAAAAGGAAGGAGAAAAAAAAAATGCATTTTAAAACAAATTGTGAAGGAAGATGAAGAATAAGTTGAAACAATTAAGCCTCTCAAATGAGATTGTGGTATTGAATTTTTCTTGAAACATAATCTTTTCATCAGATCGTATTGGAAAAATCTTTCATGCATAACTTGGGTTTAGTCTTTGTGAGTGCTTCAAGATTTGTGGTGTAACTGTGATTTTTAAATTTCAAAATTTTTTTTTTGTCCATGAAAGACTTTTTTTTAATAGTCAATAGAGCTAAAACAAACAAACAAAAAGAAATAAAAATTGTAGTTAAATGTATTAGATGATCTTAGATTTTGAAGACAGCAGATTATTTTTTTTTTAATTTCTGAAGAGGTTAAAATTATGAAGATTTTCAGGTGTCCTTCAAGAATATAGGAACTGAAAACCAAAATAAAACACAACACACTATTGCATAACATTTATACTTGAGACATTGAAAAAAGTAAGATCTTCGTATTTGTTTTATTTCCTTGATGAAATAAAATTGGTCCTGCTCCCTTCAGAATTTGATGATCATTGAGACAAGCAGGTCAGGAATTATTTCCACTTTTTTGTGTGTGTAAAACAGGACACCTGAAATTAATTGTTAGGAGTCAAAATAGTAACTTAACAGATTTAGAGAGATAAATAGCATCAAACATGAGTACATGACAGAAGCTGTTTGTATTATTTTTAATGCGAAAGACCTGAGAAACATGTCCCCTGGATTTCCCCAAATAGTTTGGCTGCATTCTTTAATATTCATAGAACAGTGACTGAAAAGATCACAGAAGTCTGCCAAGTGAAATGTAGTTATTTTGTACGCATTTAAAATAGATAATGAGTCTATTTTACTTTTTACACTACTGCCACAAAAGTGCGTCTGCTTATCCAAGAGAGAACAGTCCAGGAAAGGGACCAAAGAAGAGAGGCAAGAAACTTCCAGCATGCATCCTCCACAAAACACAGTCAGAGGGTTTAGTCTTCAGGTGTGTTATCGTGAAACTCATCAGTCTAATCCCAATGTATTTCCAGTTAAGCAGTTATGTTTGTGGAAAGACCTAGTGAGGAGAAAAACTTGATAACAATGAAATGCAGAGGAAGGATGTGTTTGCAGGCTGTGTGTCTAGTTCTGGTGTTAGTTCTTTGGCAATGATTATTGACTGCTGTGTTATTTCTGGTTGAATGTGACAAGTCTTTCTTTAAAGTCCTAGAACCATATAGCATGGGATTATTTGGGTTGGATTTCTGGGTTGCCAAAATCATATCTCAGGAAAAGGCTGCTCAGGGTCTGTGCTGGGTAGTGAATAGCAGCAGCTGAGGCCAGTCTCTGAGTATCCATCTTGCAAAATACTGTTGGGGGCAGTTCAACAGGTTGGTGCCTGTTGAACTTGTCAGTGCTCTTGGGACTTCAGCTCCTTAGTGACAGAGTGCTTTTGAAGTGATGAGTTAAATTCCTAAGTCATTGAATTGTCTTTGAAAATATGTTACTTCTCAGACGTTTGTTGAAAAAGTTGTGGTACTCACTGCTGCCCTTGACTGATGGCTAGCCTTGGCTTCAAGTGTTTGCATGATTGGGTCCTGTGTTAGCTGATGTTCCTTAGACACTGACACCTTTAGGGAAAAATCTCTTTCTGGTTTTTTGTTATTAAAAGTCTTCTGTTCCCATGGTAATCTTCGCACTTCAGAGGCGCAGCTAGGGATGGAGACAAGATAAACTGTTGGGTTGTAAGAGGGTAGGGATTGCACAGGAAGCTGAACAACTGAATCTTTATACTGCGTGCTTGAAAAGAGAAAAGCCAGTACGCTGTAGTATATTTCACTCGTTCTTAAAAACATCCCTTGTGCTATATAGTGTCACTTGTATAGTTTACTTGTGTCTGCTCTATGTATTTAGGTCTGAAATTTTGGGGGGCTTTTATAAACAGGCCACATAATTGTAACATAGGAGTGTTACAACTTGCAGCTGAGTTCAACAAAACTATTTTTCTTTCAAATAATTCATACTTTCACAAAGAAAACTGGGAAGTAAAATCTAAAGTAATGCTCACAATTTGGTTTCCAATTTTATTTTAAGTACTGCTATGATGAATATATTTCATTATAATCATAATATGTAATATGAATATTGGGTTAATCCTGAGTCAAATTAATTTTATGCTTTGTTTTTTTTCTCTCTCTCTCTCTCCTTGTGTCTTTCCCCTTTTCAACAGTCCTGGTACCTGGGCTAGCTTGGTTCCTTTTCAAGTATCAAATAGAACACCGATCCTGCCGACAAATGTCCCAAATTATGGTTTGAACATAATTGGAGAGCCTTTCCTTCAAGCAGAAACAAGCAACTGAGGGGAAAAAAAAAATACAATTAAAAGCAAAATTAAAAAAAAAAAAAAAGAAAAAAAAGAAAAGAAGACAGGATAAGAAAAAAAACTGAAGAAAGAAGAAAAAGAAAACCAGCAATTGCAGCTCTTACAATCACTAATTCCCTTATGGTTGAAACTGAAATGAGATACAAAGGGTCGATGATATTTCACTGATGGGTAGAATGCAGCTCCTGCTAAGTAGCCTTTGTTATATGAAGTCCGCTGGGAAATAGATGTTCTGTCTCCGACAATATATTTTAACTGACTTTCTAGATGCCTTAATATTTGCATGATAAGCTAGTTCTATTGGTTTAGTATTCTTGTTGTTTACGCATGAGATCACTATTCCTGGTTATCTCACAAAACAAAGGCTAGGCAGCAGCAGCAGAGCTGCAGGAGGACAAGGGCTGTGAGCCAGCCATTTTCTCAACACTCTGATTTCTAAATGTTTTGAAAATAAGCTCTGTAGCCTTTAGTTATCAGTATGGATTTATTAAACTTTGGCCCTTAATTCAGCCTTTTCTAGTGTGTTATGCAGTTTGAACTTTTCAATCAGTATGAACACACAGGCTCTATGAAAGAAATGCCTCTACATAGGTAAAAGTGTTATCTTCTCATGCAACAGTAAAAAAAAAAGAAACTGAAAAAAAAGTGACATTTTCCCCACTAAAGAAACACTTACAGAGGCAAGTGCAATTTAAAAATCATATCTAAGGGGTCATCACTATAAGTCCTTCAGCCCTTGGACTCTAAATTGAGGGGATTAAAAATAGAAATAAAAATTACTTTGAACAAACTTACGTTTCCCCTCAATTTTTGAGGGCATTAAAAGGCATTAAATCAAGACAAATCATGCTCTTGAGAAAAAGAAATCAATGGAAACACAGCACTTATGTTGGTTTAGCTGCTGCCTCCACAGAGGGGTAGGATTTATTTATTTAAAGTTACTTGTTGCATCAAGAACCCATAGGGTTTACATGTTTCAGTAAAATCTACATCATAGAGACAAAGACATAGGCAAATCCATGTCACAAGGGCAAAGCTTACCGTTTACAAACTGGTAATACCAGGATGGGGATATGTTGTATTTAAATAATGCACTCTTAATGTAAGTCTAATTACAGGGTGCTGTAAACTTGCATGGTGCTTTCAGAAGTTAGCCTTGTTCAACAATTTTCACATATTGACAGAAATATAATGTGCATGGGCAGACATTTTGCCTCTATGTCTCTTTAAAAATTTAAAATACTCTTTCCAGTTATCCTAATTTGCACGAAGATATAATGTCCACATTACGTGCCTTGCCTTGAAATCTAAAAAACGGAAAAAAAACAAAAAAAGAAAAAACTACAAAAAAATTGACATCACTACACTTGTTTTGCTGCATTTATTATAATTTTAAATCTTTACCATTTTTATGACAAAATATTTTGTATTCCAGATGCGAAAAATGTGTGACATCATGGATTTTTTAGACAGTTATACCTTTATCTCACATTTATAAAGCATATCATGGCTGTGTATAGTTGCCGCTTAAGAATTGTAATCGACCAGCAATATTTTCAGTATTTTGGTGTTTTTTCTATTAACCTTTCATGTTTTTCATCTTCCAATTAATATTGGGGGGAGGGGATACAAATTTATACGAATTATGCAATACCAAGTTTTGCCTATGTAGGTAGTGCTTTTAGCTGTATTGGTTATTATAGGTAAGTACACAGATTTAAAAAAAAAAAAAAAAAAAGGAATACTGTATGCTTTTTTTTGTTTGTTTTAATTGACCAAAGTGGGTACTGCTATTTTTGCAGTGTGATGAGGTCCTTTTCTGTACTGAGAGGTGGACAGGGGATTTTTTTTTTATACATACATATATATATATTCTGGGGTGGGTGGGGAGGATTTTTAACACTTTACAGTGTAGCTGTGAAGCAGTGCACCCTTAGCCAGGCAAGGGCTGCAAAGCGACTGTTCTGCCTACTGTGACAAACATTCAAATCGGTTCCCTCTTTTTAACTTCCCACCTGGGGTGCAAGCTGAAATCATTTCTGGATTTAAAAAATAAATAATGAATTCTGTTGGAGGCAGACTTGACTTGAGGAAATTGTTTTACTTCAAGGGTTTTTTTTTTGAGATAGACAGTCAGAGAAATAGGTCAAGACCCACAGTGAGGTGAAGCCTTTTCCATTCTGGCACAGATACTGCATCCTAAAATGTGCATGTTAGAAAATGCTTTCAGCTCAGAACAACAAAGACACTTGCTTTGTCTAGGAAATGCAAGTACGGGGCCAGAATCTTTGCTGGCATAGTTCCACTGACTCCAGTTGACTCTGGAGTTGTTTATGCAGAGAATTTACCTCCCTTAGACTGCTTGACTGGTAAAATTTATTTTCTTTTTACTTTACATAATTTTTTTTATCCCCCCTCCTCCCAGCAAGTTTGTTAATTCACAGCATCTGAATTACAACTTTCAGCCAACTAGGGCTATGTCAGAGGTTTGCAAAGTCTTTTCATATGGCAGATCAGATGGAGAGTTCTGGGCTGTAGTGGAGAAGGAATTTATGCAAGGAATTAGACTATGATGGAAATTAAGGTCTTTTTCCAGTAAAATCTCATTTTGCAGAGCAGTAAGGGGCCTGTTGCTGGAGACCTCTTATATACCAGGAATCTTTGCAATGCATGGCTTAACACAGGGTGAATTTTTATTTAAAGCACATCCTTTTATTAGGGTGCAAGCAAAGGAGAGTATAGATGTTGATATAGGATACTCTGGTAGGAAAATCTGTCCCTTTGCAGTTGTCTCTGCATTTTGGAGGTTTTCTTGCTCTGGAGCAGTCCCTTAGTGCAGCTCCAGGTGCAGCCACCCCTGTGAGCACTGGTCAGGAACACATGGCCATCAGTCACTTCTGGCTCCAGCCAGTCCATGGTGCTTAAGAGCAGTAGTGGTGGCACATCCCCATGTTTCCAGGAACAGACTTATAGGCAGGGCCTGAATGGCTACAGAGACAGGATTTGTAAAGGAATAAATCTTTGAGATTTAGGTACACTGAAGAAAAAGATAAGACGAAAAAAAAAAAAGAAGTAAAATTGTGTTGCTTGTTTTCTGATCCCCTTAGTAGGTCAATTATTTGCTAAATACATAGCAAAGTATGCTAGACCCAACCAGAGTGCATCATAGACTCTGGCCTGGTGAAACAAAGTATGTGTTGTCCTTTACACATGTCACTGATACAGAACAGTTTGGGAGCAGAAAAGTGTGCTTGATTAGTACCATTAGCAAGTTGTTCCCCAAATGTTTTCAGTAGCACATTGGGAGAAAACTGGAACAAATTCAGGTTTCAACATGCAATAGTCAAAACGATGATTGCCCTTGTAGGAAGATGGATGTCCTTAACAGAACCTTTTTTAATCTCTGATCTCCTATGTGCAGAAAAGCTGAGCTTACAGATGCAATTTTTTAAAAAGTAAGCTCTTTTCTTCCATATGAATAAATTGGATTGTTCAGCAACTGTGGGTTTTTGACACCTGCTTCTCTAATGGAAAAGCCGGTTTGGAAGATAATGAACTTTTGATTTATTGTAGGTTGGCTTTGTTGGTTGGTTGTATTTTTTTAAACTCAGCAGTCAAAAGATTAAGATGATTGAGAACTCAAATCCAGTCTCTGGCCTCCTCCTTCACCAGGAAGTGTATTCTGACTAAATTGAGCCACCCCGTTCTATGTGCACTGTTCTGCCTTTATTAAGTTGCTTTGCAGCCCTGGCCTCATGGCTGTGCCACTGAAGTGTGTTTCCCCTGGAGTGACATGAACGCTTGAGGCTTGACTAAGGAAAAAAAAAAAAGGCAGTGAAGGAGACTGTACATAAAGACATGGCAAAAATATTAATTATAGCAATATAGTTGTGGGGTGATGTTCAGGTGGGCAGCTCCATTGAAAATATGTGAATGAGCTTGTGAAGCTGCAAGTAGCAAGAAGAAACGAGGATCTTCTGAATGAACCACCTACCTTGTAGACAGTAATTTGTACACTGTATAGTTTTGTTAAGGATTTTTTTTTAATTAAAGTACCCTTGTTTATAAAGCTAACTTTTTAACAATTATAATGGAAATGCATTTCCATTTTTAAACAAAAATATTCTTTGTTTGGAAACTGGACTTGGGTTAAAACTCTCCAGTTTCTTAATTTATGTATTAAAAAAAAAAATCTGTCCATGTTAGGAGTTATTTCGCAGATTCCTGTGCTTGAAAAGCATGGGTTACTAATCCTTTAAAAATGTAAATGGAGAAAAGTTATATTTTATGAAGGTTATTTTGTTGTATTTAGTATTGGAAAAGTTGGTTTTCAGAGCATTTCAAAATGTTGGAAGCACCACTGTCTTTTTATTAGTATATATGGCCTTTAGCAAAAGTTTT
The DNA here is from genome assembly GCA_013397135.1 of Pachyramphus minor. Lineage (NCBI taxonomy): Eukaryota > Metazoa > Chordata > Aves > Passeriformes > Tyrannidae > Pachyramphus > Pachyramphus minor. Next base: position 339,093 of record VYXB01000135.1, read on the forward strand.
TGTGATTGTTACATGATGGTATTTAAGATTAGGTTCACAGAGCAATTCAGGATAGGCAGAGAACTAAAACAGTACTTAAGTCTCACACAGCTGTGTCCTCAGGGAGCAGAATTTTGGATTTGCAACTTGTAGCTTCATAAGGACTTAATGAAAGAGATTGCACAAGGACATCTGTGACACCGGAGTGTGTTCTTTACCTAAATCTAAATTATATGTACTGTGTGAGATTATGAAGGCTGCAGAAAGTTATCCCATATTCAATGTACGGTTTTCACTTTCAATGAAAAAATTCTCTAATGTTGCTGGCAGTAAGGCCCCAGGCATGACATCCTCTATAGTTTACATGATCCTGTCAAGGTCTTTTGTTAACATTAACCAGCTGCATGCTCCTGGATTTTTTTATTGGGTTTCTATAGAAATCTTAAGGAAAAAAAAAAAGAGAGAGTAAAATCATATGCCAGCTAATCAAGTTAAACAAGAAAAGCTCAAAGCTGAATGTTCTACTCCATGCTGAAGGAGCTGAAAACTGCCTCCTTCTTATTTGCACTTTCTGCTAGTTCCCCAGTTTTTTCTAATTTTTCAAAATTGTGTGGGTGTGGTGGAGCACTGCAGTTGGAGGATAACATGGACCACTTATTTTGCCCTTTAACCCTGCACAGTGACCTTTGCATCAGCCAAACTTATTGCCATGACAACTCTTTGTACTGTTTCCATGCCACAGCTCTGTTGGTCACGTTGTCAATAGTAAAGGGGACAAGTTGGAGACGGTCAATTTTTACATTTTTTTGTTGCAATTTTTTCTTCAATGGTTGTAAGTAGTTGTTTGTTTGTTTGTTTGTTTTTTATGATAAAAGGGTTCACTAGTTAGTACTCTTTAGAAATATCTGTGTGTTGCAATTCAGATGTATGTTGAATTTGTAAAAAGGGCTTCAGTGCCACTAGCATCATGATATATTAGAATAAGCCTTTGATACTTTAATTGCATGATATGGTAACAGTAAAACAAAAGGTGGCCTAAATAAATGGAGAGCAGTGTGAGCTAGTGACACTAAAGCCAGTCTTTGTATTACTGTATTTTTGACAGAATGGTTTTGAAAACTGTGCTACAGGGACTGATGTGGCAAATGTATCTCTATATGCAGAAGGAAGTTTTTTTAAGAAGTATGGCTTATTATGCATTCTTCATTGAGGGCATTGAAGTCGCATGGACTGATAGAAGTTGATGCAAAATGAGAAAGAAACAAAAACCAGCAAAATGTTTACCAAAAAACTCAAACAAATGAGCAGTGCCTGTTCAATTTCACAGTCTCTGTTGAGTTCAGCTGTAAATATGTTTCAGATAACATTTTCTTCAAAAATAATCTCTACAACAGTGTAGAATGTGAGGGGTTCCTTAATCCCAGGCATAGGCTTCTCAAGAGCTGCATTAGATGTCTTCATCAAGCTGTTAATTTGTGCTTATATCATATAGAACTTTTAGTAAGCTGGGAAGAGGCACCCCATCTCAATGATATTTCTCTGAGAACAACTTTTGTAGGGCTGTGTGTTTCTTTAG
>VYXB01000135.1:341779-389164 GCA_013397135.1 Pachyramphus minor
TATTCTTTATTGTACTATTTTTCCTGTGAAAGGCCCGTTGCTGTACATGTGTCTCTCCAAAACAAATTGCCAGGCATGAAAGTTTGGGAAATTCAAACAATTTGCCCTTCTAGAGTTTCTTTGAATAATGTCATTTGGACATGATTTAAAAACTATATTGAGGATTTCAGGTTCCATGTCTGAAGCNGTTGGTCACGTTGTCAATAGTAAAGGGGACAAGTTGGAGACGGTCAATTTTTACATTTTTTTGTTGCAATTTTTTCTTCAATGGTTGTAAGTAGTTGTTTGTTTGTTTGTTTGTTTTTTATGATAAAAGGGTTCACTAGTTAGTACTCTTTAGAAATATCTGTGTGTTGCAATTCAGATGTATGTTGAATTTGTAAAAAGGGCTTCAGTGCCACTAGCATCATGATATATTAGAATAAGCCTTTGATACTTTAATTGCATGATATGGTAACAGTAAAACAAAAGGTGGCCTAAATAAATGGAGAGCAGTGTGAGCTAGTGACACTAAAGCCAGTCTTTGTATTACTGTATTTTTGACAGAATGGTTTTGAAAACTGTGCTACAGGGACTGATGTGGCAAATGTATCTCTATATGCAGAAGGAAGTTTTTTTAAGAAGTATGGCTTATTATGCATTCTTCATTGAGGGCATTGAAGTCGCATGGACTGATAGAAGTTGATGCAAAATGAGAAAGAAACAAAAACCAGCAAAATGTTTACCAAAAAACTCAAACAAATGAGCAGTGCCTGTTCAATTTCACAGTCTCTGTTGAGTTCAGCTGTAAATATGTTTCAGATAACATTTTCTTCAAAAATAATCTCTACAACAGTGTAGAATGTGAGGGGTTCCTTAATCCCAGGCATAGGCTTCTCAAGAGCTGCATTAGATGTCTTCATCAAGCTGTTAATTTGTGCTTATATCATATAGAACTTTTAGTAAGCTGGGAAGAGGCACCCCATCTCAATGATATTTCTCTGAGAACAACTTTTGTAGGGCTGTGTGTTTCTTTAGATACATTTAGTACAACTGTAGGTGACAAGTAGTCAGTTATTGCTTGCTAGCTACATACCAGGGTTGATCCATTTTAAAACTTTTGGCATTTTTCCCCATACTGTAGGCCATAAATCCTGAAGGTTACATTTTAATTAAAAAGACAGTCTTTGTGTAATGAACCTTCACTAGTAGGATGCATTACAGTACAGCTACTTAATTTTGGAATTAGGGCCCTCTGGCATCAAAACTGTTCTTAGCCTGAGTGTTAACAAAGGTTTTTATTGTGCCTGGTTGGAGGATAATAATGTTCTTTTTGGTACTTTTTATTTTTAGGTTACAAATGAACTCAACTGCCACAAGTTTTAAACTGGTGTAAATCAAGCTTGACTTAATGTGATTGTTACTGTTATATCCAGCCTACACTGCTAGCAGCTGCTCATACTGCAGTCAATTACTGGAAGCGGATATATTTCCTATGCAAAAACTGTTTAAACAATAAAAATGAGCTATGCTACAGACTCTGGTCTTATGTTTTCTTTTCTGCCTCTAAGAGTCATAATTAGTGATATCTTAGAAACTAACCTTAAAGCTTGTACCCTGATAGCATGGCACAACTTAGAGAGTTCTGTGTATACTAAGTTTAGATTTAACATATTTGTTTGCACACAATTTGGCTTGGCAGTTACACTGAAAGCAGAGGAGAACAAGAAGAAAAGGAGAGACATATCAGATAATTGGCTCGATTTATATTTTATGTTTAGTTTTCATAATCATATTTTACCAACCCTAGTAATTATACAGGTGATCTGAAGTGCTTCTTCTGTGATGTAAGATTCAGCATGACAGCGAAAAGGCGGGAAGCCTCTGTTTTCTTTTAATGTCATTGATTTGTGAGGCAGTCAATCTTTGATTTACTAACTGCCTTCATGACAGCATTTTAATTGAATAAAGATGGTAAGATTCAATCTTCCCCAAATTCTTTCTGAATCCAAAATTTAATTTCAGCTAAAGGTCCTTCAACTCTATGAAAGAAGAATTATTTTTCATAAGTGTAAATTAGGTGTATGCATGGGATGTTTCATTCAGCTCATGTTCCTCCAAATAGATTCTTTTCTGCTGAGGCCATTAGGATTCTGTAAATCAGTAGAAACAGAGAGCAAGTGAAGTGAACATGGTCAAGAAAAGACTTGTAGGATCACAATGTAAAGACTTAAACTGGATTATATATAAATAATCAAATTTTGCCCCACAGTGAAGGTAAACAACTCTTCATCTACTAAATAACTCTCCATCTACTATACTATAAAAATATTCTGCAGTTTCTAGAACATAAGTTTTATCCAGTTTCAACTATCAGTAAGAAAAATGTAAAATAGTTTGATATTTTTCCCTACTGGTTTTTTACACGAAGACAATTTGTTTATTGTGCTATTTATTTTATTTTTATTTTTATTTTATTTTATTTTTATTTTATTCTTTATTGTACTATTTTTCCTGTGAAAGGCCCGTTGCTGTACATGTGTCTCTCCAAAACAAATTGCCAGGCATGAAAGTTTGGGAAATTCAAACAATTTGCCCTTCTAGAGTTTCTTTGAATAATGTCATTTGGACATGATTTAAAAACTATATTGAGGATTTCAGGTTCCATGTCTGAAGCTCCAAACCAGAAAACTTTCCTGCATAATTCAGAAACAATTAAACTCAGTCCTGCCTCCCCTTTCTGATAAGAAAATGCCTTACTTCTCCAACCACTCATCAGCATCCTGCAGCTGTATACAACTCACCAGAATCCTGCAGCAAACCTACACGGCTTTGATCTCCCATTCCATATGTGCCCCACTCCACGAACCAGCTGCACAGTGGCACTGATGCAAGTAGTTCAGGACAGAGACTGGCAGCTGCCCTCATCTGTTCACATGGCCAGTGCCACACCCAGGGCTACAGTGCCGTGCTCAAGATACACAATGCAGTGCTGAAGAACACTAAGATAGAAGTAGCAGGAAGGAGAGAATGCGAAGACCATGACTTGCAACTTCATGGTGAGGACAAGCCGAAGTGGGGGAAAGCCTTTCTGCTTTCCATTTTGCTAGATTTTTGAGAAGAAATGGACGAACAATTTTTTTAATGCCAGTGTTATTTTTGTGTATTTTCCCATGAACTTAAACATTGTAATTAAAAAGTAGCATAAATCTTGACACCAGATCCAAACACATGCACAAGCAGCAAGGTAGAAACTTGCACTGCAACCTCACAGGTTTTTGCTGCTTAAGTCATTAAATGAAGTACTTGAGTTATCTTTTTCAGGTGTCAGTTTCTTTTTCAGTCATATGTTAATTTTTATTCAGGTTACGCATGTGAATTTTTATATTATAACTGTTTCTCAATCAACTTCTGGTTTTTTGGGCAAAGCTGAAAAGGAACATAGACTTGGCGTCTTGCTTGTAAGGTTGGGCCCAGGGGCATCTGTTTCTTTGGTGGTGACGGCTGAGTGACAGAGGACCCTTGGAAGTGTTTAACTGCCAGTGTCTGAGTCACAACCAGGAGTGTCTAAACACAGGAAGGTTATTGAATGCTAAAGACTGAACCAAATTTTGTCTGCCTTTTCTGGAGGGGAAAAAAAGGCTCATTGCTGCTTTTAAGGTGACTCTCATGTGCTTTGTCACATCTCCACTTAAAAGAGCAGCAGCCTAAAGTCTTTCTGGTAAGGCAACTGAACGATTGTTTTATAGATAGGTTGTATACGTCACCCTCAGAAATGGCAGAATTGAGACTTAACAATGGAGAGAAGTCTGTTGGCGCTGTCAAACGTTGACAGATGAAAGCAGGACCTCACCAAGGTCTTCATTATGAAAGCAATCCTACTTCTGCCTGCCAAATACATCTTTAGGGCATCCACTGATAATCTCTTTAAGGTCCTTATTGGCATGAGATCAGCCACTATTATCAAGGCCTTTACCCACAAAAGTTGGTTGACTGAGCTGCTGAAAGTTGTAAAGATCTGTTCAAAGCTGTGCAAGGATTCAAGTGTGTCTTGAACTCAATTTCCCTTTTATGACATTCACCATTATGTAGTACCCTGGTCCTCCTTTCTTATTCTATCCAGAGTATCATCGTGTTCTCTAGGAAAAGAATTAATAAAGTTACTAGACATTGCTTGTAAAATGCAAAGCTTTAAAAAACCATATGGGAACCAATAAGAACACCACCAGTTCTTTATATCAAGCTTGATATATGTTGCAGTAGGCAAGTATCTAAACAGAACCTTAAAAAAAAAAAAAAAAAAGGAGTAGGGAGTGAAGGGGGGCACCTGCTTCTCTGGAAGGTTGAACGATGCACCCTCAGTCCCTCAGATGCAAGTCCCTCTGAAATCCCTCAACTGATTTTTAACAAGGATTATTAAAAAATGCCCATATTTCTAGTGTGGCACCTTAATGTAGGTGAACATGTAATTCCAGGTCTTGGCATGCTTTTTTTTCCTCCTGAGGTGGATGCCTTAAGGTGGACAGAGGTCTTCAAAGCAAAACATAACTGTTTCTGCTTGCTAAGCTGATGCTCACTACTAAAACAATGGTCTCCATTGACTATATTTAGATGCATTGCAGTTGCCAAAACCAGCACACATTGCTGTGGGCAGACAAGAAAGAAACTTGATACACAACAGGGCTGGAGCAGTGATAAAGGATGTATCTCCCCATAACTGACAAGTCAAGTTCTGCAGCACTGTAAAGCTGGCGCTATATCAATTGTAAGCTGTCACTCCAATTTTCAAAAACTCTGATCAGATAGTTGCTGATGTTTCAAGAAACAAATGGTGCCCCCAGTTAGAATCCTGAAATGCCACTGAATGCAATGAGGTCACCCAAGGATAAGTGGGGGCTTTAGTAATTAAACACTTTTCAGACAATTCTGGTTTTAAAATACCTATCTCCCAAATTATTTGAGATTGAAATATTTCCCGGTGGACTGAACATCAGTTAAGGCACTTTGAGGGATGTGACAGTGAGTTAAGCAGGTCATGCAAAAGTAGCTGCAATCAGATGGTCACCTGTTAGACCTTCTTTGTTTAGTATCTTTTGGGCATGTTATACAGTCATCACACAAGGATGACATTATATGTGTAATGGCTGTGCCATTACAGCCACCGGGATCACTCGGCTCAGGAGCATACAGTGGCAAGGGCCATGGGATCTCACAAGCCTGGATTGGTGCATCAGTAGGAAGCTCCAACAGCACATGCTATGGATGGTGTGTTTCTCTAGGCTAGTGGTTTTCAATGTGTGGTCATAAGAAACCCAGAGGGTCCTTGGAAGACTCATGTTAAAGTAGTGGATAGGGAAGATAAAATGAGTGGTACAGTGTTTTAGTAACTAGTTTTCTTGTTGCACCATTATGCTTTTAAGGAGACAGTTTTTAGGTTTATAACCCTAGTATTCAGGCCTGTGATGTTTTATGAAAGGACCAATGTGAGGAACAGAAACACTTGCTATCTTATAAAATTATAAATTCATTCACTCTCCATTTTGATATTATGTAGAGGGTCCCAGGAGGATGATATCAGGGTAAGAAGAGAGTTTTGTCCTGTGTACAGGGAGGAAATTTGGGTGGGCACAGCATCTCACTGTGAGACATCAAAACTCTGTGTTCGCAGAATGCTAGGAACTGAAAAGGCAGACACCTGACATGTACAGACTCACAGCTGGCTTCATACCTCCTGTTGCCAGCCCTGTCCTGGTCTTCCCATGGGTTCACAGGGCTCTTCTCCAGCACGGTCAGTGAACACCCTTCCTTTTACTTTTACCCTTCTTCATTTGCTCAGGATCCTTGCTTACCATTCCCCACTATCTCAGCCTGATAATAATCAAAGCAGTTCCTGTAATGTTTCCCTTGTGCCTTGTGTCATCCTTGTCCCTCCTGAGTATGAGAGGTGGTGGAGTTGAATCACTCTATCCCAGGGAGGGACACAGCACACAATGGGTGAGCAGAAACTCTAGTAGGATTCCTTCCCATTTCAGGGAGTAGCAGAGGGAGAAGGAAACACCAAGGGCACATGCAGAGATGACAGGCATGCCCTCTCTTTCTCAGGTGCCCCCTGCCCTCTCTTTCACCTTCAGTGGCATCACTTTTGTGAGGATTGGCTATACCAGGGTGCCACATTGTCAGGAGCTCCTTTCCGGCCTAACTTTAAGGTTGACTGACCTGATGTCCCAAAAGGTGGGACTGGCTAAGTCTTCAGAAAAAAGGTACATGTTCTGTCTTGGCTGCACTTGACTCCAGTTTTTAATGGTGATTGATGAAATAAATAAAGAAAGCTGAGGGTCTGTGGTAGTCATATCTGTGATTGCTGGGGTTTAGGGTGTTTTGTCCTATAGAAACAATCAAGGTGACTGTAGGATTGTAAGCAGAAACAATTTCACTTCTACATATTCACTCCAGGGTTGTGGTGAAAGAGAGAAAGACAAATGCTGGTTGACACAACCTTCCTGTGGGGCTTTGTTAGGCATGACTGGGGCAACAATACTCAGTGTCTGGGTGTCCTGTCTAGAAATATCCAGCAAGGGGAAAATTCCTGTAGGGTGAGCATAGTATAAGGCAAAATTATGATTCTGAGCAATGTTGTCTAGCAGTTAACAGTGATTAGTGAAAGAGTGAATTGGGAACAAGCTACAGAAATGAAGGAAGGAACAGTATGGAAAAGGACTGTTTCAAGTTAATTATACCTTAAAGCAGTTTCAGGGATGGATTCACTCCCTGTTCCCTTGAATGGGCAATGTCTCAGGTGCTCTGTGCTTCAGTCAAGTCCCCAGGCTGAGAGAGGCTGGAGTTGTGAGCTGGGGTCAGGAGCCTGCCTCAGAACCAAACTCTGCTCTGTGCTTGGCACAAGGTTTGCCAGTGGCTGCTGGTGTATACACCACAGTGGTAGGTCCCAGCTACTGTACCACAGAATCTATAGGAGATTAAAGGCAGAAATATTAAAAGCAGTCTGTACGGAATAGCTTAATCTCTGTCCAGCCTCTGTCCAGCCCTGTCTAATGACTCCAAAATTAAATGCTTCTGTGCTCTTGTGTGCTGCTAGTCAGGCACACTAATGACACCTGTACAGTGTAGAGATGGGCTGAATTAAAAACATGCTGTAAAAATATCTGCCTGAGGGGAATGGGTCAATGCACAAACATTATCAATAGTTCTTAGGAAAGTACAGAGCAGCTGCTGGAGATTATGAAGTTCATTTACTTACAATTTTTTGACATTACAACCATTTACTATTTTTACCTTCTGTATTGCATTATTTCTTTATCTTCAGCTATTTCAATGATGTTGATCATACCAATAGGCAAAAAATAATTCTTCAGCTGGAGGAAATGTTATCAAATTACCTGTTTGTTGGCATTCCTTCACACAATTTGCATGATCAGCATGATTCTGTTTTGATTTTGATTATACATTCAGAACCTGGGTGAAAGCCTTTGCTTATTTTACCATATTTCTGTTTGATGAAAACCTTCTCTAAAGTACGGCTTTAGAAAGTGACAGAATAAAAGAGATGAAGAGATGTACATCTGTATGGCAAGACAGCTCACGAGCAAATGCGAATCAACTTTAAACTAGGACAACTATCCCACACAGTGGTGTTGCATGTTGCAGTTGATCAGCTGTTCCAAGAGTGCAGCAGAAGTGATCTACTGAGTAAGGCTGGAGGCAAACACTGTAAGGTGGCAATATAAACTGCTATCAATAAAGGGCAGGTATATACTGCTGGGTGATGGCAGGTTTTGCCATTTTCAGAGATAGAGGACGGCGGGGGAGCGCTCATGTGGGGCTTGCCTGATATTTTTCCACTGTTTTGCTGTCAAAAACTGCTGATGAAGAACCCATCTCCTAGGTGGAAGTTGCTGTCTAGGTCAAAAGGACAGACCAGAAAACCCAAGCATCTTCTGAAAATAGTTGCAAGGTGTTTTCAGTCAATATTGAACAAGTTGTTGCCATTCTTCAGTTTGCATAGCATCTATGTCAATTACTGTGAGGGGATTTGTGTACTGCACAGAGTCCAGAATTTGCTAAATCATAATTTTGTGGAGATAATGTGTTCAGAGTCATGTGCTGCCTGATCTCTTGCTATTCACATGCCTAAACAGGAGATGCAACTTCTGTTGTTGCAACAATGTACATCTCCTCATTTGCTGTGTTTTGTTACCTTCAACATTTAGAAGATAATCCTATTGAGGTTAGATTTATGCTGGTTGGGCATGACTTTTTTTCCTACACTCAACTAGCTAATCTAGCACAAACAGCCAGAAATTTAATTATAATCTGACAACTACTTTTACAATCACCTTGCATGACTTTTTTTTTTCCTGATTTGAACATTTTCATAAGTAATTGTAGGATTTGAATCCTCTCAAGTGGAAACAAAAGGAACTGACATGTCTTCTTTGCTAAATGTGAATGCTGTGTTTCAAAAGAACACCAAGACACAACAGCAAGAACAGCAAACCACCCAAACAAAGAGAAGAAACGAAAGAAGAAAGGGGGAGTGGGGGATGGAAAGCAATGAGAATGTCTGTATAGTCTTCTGATTTCTTAAAGCCATTGAAACCATTTATTAAACAGCTATGAAACCCAGGATGCTTGCAAAGCATGAGACAACTTTGCAAAAATCTCTTCTCACTTTAATGTGAAAGTGGAGCTGTCTGCTAAAAAAATGTACAAGTAAGGATATATGTAACATGACAAAAATGATAGAGGGAAACAAAGGATATTAAGGAAAGTAACAGGGTTTATAGGACTCTGAATAATAAGGAGCCAAAAGATGTTAGGAACAAAGAAATCGTTGCAGTGAAACAGGGCCATTATCAAATGGATATGATGAAAATAATTGGACTTCAAACCAGACTGGTGCTATACTCTGTTACTTAGTGCCTTTGGCTGATGTCTGTTAGTGAACATGGAACACTTTAATTCCTTTTGCTATCCTTTTCTGTTGCTTCTGAGGACTGGCTTACTGATAGGAAAGTACAAAGGCATAGGTTAACGTGGTTGTTGTAGAAGTCGTAGAAGCAGGAATTATTTGGAAACCATTTCCAAACCATTTAATTCTATGTACAAATAAAAAATTCTCAATTCTTAAATGGATTGATGGATATTGAACTGTACCTTTCACTTTCAAAATAAAGTCCGTACTTTATCCAAGTTTAGTTTTAAGAGTTTATTTTTGTTTGAGAGGCTCCATGAATTTTTATGTTCAATTTTGATTTGCTATATGAAGTTTGATTTTTTCCGATCTGCTGAAAGAACAAAGAAGTATTTCCTGAGATCTACATGAGTTTAATTTTCTCAAAAGAAAAAGCGTTTTTCTTTTGCCATCAGACTGTTCTCACTTTAGGTGAAAATTGTGTAGGTATGTTTTTGATATGTTTTTGCTGGAGATTCATCTTTCTTAAAACCAGAATTTTTCCTTTTACATTTGTGGTGGGTTGACTTTGTTTGGTTGTCAAACCCCTACCCATCTGCCCTCTCACTCCTCTTATTCAAAAAGATTGAGGGGAGAAAATAAGATGAAAAAGCTGGTGAATTGAGATAAAGACAAAGAGGTCACTTAAAGATTACCCTCACAAGCAAAATGTAATTGGCATGTGCAAAATTAATTTGATTTATTGCCAGTTAAAAATAGAGCTGGATTAGAAATAAAGACAAAAACTAAAACATCTTCCCTCCACCCTCCCCATTTTCCAAGGTGCAACTTCCCCCTCTGATTACAAACCCTATACACTACCCCTTCCCCAAGTAGCATAGGAGATGGGGAATAGAGGGTTACATTCTGTCCATAACTACCCCTTTCTGCTGCTTCTTCATCCTCACACTCTTCCCCTGCTCCAGAGTGGGGTAACTCATAGCAGTCCTTCAAGAAATAAGCATGAGATCCTCCAGTGTGGATATCTGCTCTGCTGGTTTCCTCTCCATGGGATATCTCCTCATGCCTTTTTCCTAGCCAGGGAAATAACAACTCTTCTTCCATCTCCTTCTCTGATCTTAATGTTTGCAGGTCTGTCCATTCCTCAGAATTTTTTCCTCATTTCTCACTGCCTGTGCAGTGTTTTTTTGCTCATTCTTAAATACATTTCCCACAAGACGTCACAAGCCCCATGGCTGATGGGTTCAGTTGTGTCCTGTGGTGGGTCTGTTGGAGGCCTCTGTGTCTGGCACTGGACACACTAAACTCTGCCACAGAGGCAAACCCATACCAACATCTTGACACCTATATCCAGAACAGTATCCTTGTTATTTTCCCCCAACTGATCTATTCTTAGGATTACAGGATGCGTAGCTGTACTTTGTGCTGCAAAAAAAATGGCCACAAAAACTTTTGTTACTTTGTGGAACAACTTATTCCAAATTCCTTCTACTGCTGGCAACTTTGTTTTTGATGAGAAATTTTTTCCTTGAATGAAGTCATGGAGGAAGTGATGAAGTTCTCAATGGTTGTACTTGGAAGGGGCATGCATTTTGGGAGCATTATTTCAATGCAGAAAAATATTTGTACTTACCACAATTGTGCGATATTTTTACCTTGGACTCTTGCAAGGTCCAGCTTACTTGAGGGATTTGCAAGAATGTCCTTTTCTTTGGGGTAAAGCTACTACAGGAATGATTCTTATTTTACAGTCTTCTAGGTTTTATTTTCAGCTGAAACTTGGAAAGACTGCTAAAGAAGTGGAAAAAAGCTGGCAAACAAGTTCTAACTGAACTGCAACATCGCAACATGCTTCATATGCTTAGATAACCTCATTTAACTTAGTCCAGACGTTGATTCAACTCCTGGGGTATGGGCTAATACAGGAACAGTATCACCATTTGTAACCAGGACCCCTTTCTCATCAGGAGTTTGAAACAGACTGTGGTGAAGCTGGTTGAAGCAGAGGGCTAAGAGCCAGCCCATGGCTGTGGGGTTGCTTGTATAAGGACTTTAAATAACTCTTCTACTCTTAACTTCCAAAACACAGTGCATGACAGTTTCCCTTGGAAAGGCTCTAGCTCAGTAGCAGTGAGGGAAAATATCCCAGCCATTTCTTGAAGTGCAACAGCAAAGACAGACATTAGTGTAGCTGTGCAAGCAAGAAACTTTGAAGGAAGAGGGAGCAGCAAGCCTCATGACTGATTTATGACAGAAAAATGAAGACTGTGCAGTGGTATGTAAAGCTTATGCACCAGCTGAGCAAATCAGTTGCCTCACACATTCTGGACGGCATGAAAGAGATGAACTCTTTTTTGCTTTTAAGGATACAGGAATAAATGAATTTTTTCCTCTTTCAAGCTCTGTCCAACAACATGAGTTCTAATGGCTGCACATGTTTTAACATCATAGAGAATATGAACAATTGCAGTTCTCTCTGTGTGCAGTGAGTTGAAGATCAGCACAGCCTGCCAGGGGTTGTCACTACAAATTCACACTTTTCCAAAGGAAAAAAAAGTGTGATGCTCTGTTCAGCATAAACTGTGCAGGAACTAACAAAGATTAATGTCTTTTGAGAATTATTTTAAGCTTTTCAGGTTACTCTTATCAGCCATAAGAGCGGGCTGGTATGTAGTTGCAAGGAGGTGGATATGGCATACAAAACAAACTCGTAAGACTAACTGTGTAGTACAGAATATAAGGATGCCAGAAACCACACATTTTTTCCTGTCCCACAACAAACATTTTGGAGAGAAGGGAGACAAACAGAGGTTTGCTGCAGCTCTATGCCTGGAGAAGGAACAACCAGGAAAAAAATGAAGCAACAAACACAACTTCGTGTTTCTCATTCTTTTGGTATGCCCAAATCTTTTTCATCAGCTGGAATACTGACAGGTATTTCAGGATCTGGGACTCCAAAATCCAGTTGAAGATCACTCAGACTTTTCCTCAGATAACACTCCCAATCATGCCTCCTCATTGTGTTAATTTTTATGTCATGATGTACTCAGATCTTGTGGTATTGCATGCTTGAATAGACTAAATAAGTAATTAAAAAAAAAAGATAATTTCATGGATTCATATTATTTTGAAGAATAACAAATCTTTTTTTCCTATGAAGAAAGCAAAAAATGTTTCTGGGGTGGGATTTGGGACGTCTCATGAGTAGGACAACGTCTCAAGATTACATTTTAAAAAAGCTAAAATGCTTTATTTCTTCTTGCTAGGCCTTATAAAATTGCACGTTGCAATCCCATGTTGCAATTCACTGACATATAGGGGTTCAAATACAGTACATTTGAGAACTTTTTTCTAGAGTAGAAGTAAATTCAGATTCAGACTGGAAGCGGACTATAGAAAACTACATTAATGAGAGGGAAAGTAAAAATAACACTTTTCCTGATCTCACAGTAATAACACCTTTAGAGCACTGACAGTGTTATTATGGGATTAAAATATTTCCAAAAAGCCAACATAGCAAAACACTACAATGAGCTGTGTAAATGCAACGTGTAAGATAACAATAATGGTATTTTTCTGTCTTCTTTTACTGAAAACATTCCCAAGTCCCCTGAAGACTGGAAAAATACTGTCACCAATGAAAGCGAGCAATTTTGAACACTCAAGAGGATAACTTGCTGTTTAATTAATTATGTTAAACCAAAACATTAAATTCACTCAAACTTTAGTTCGAATGGCTCTTGTTCAATCACAGTTCTGATCTGTCTATTAATAATTCAAGAATCAAAATGTTTTTTGTGTCAGACAAAATTTGCCATAGCAAATGGGGCATAAACAGATGCATTAAGCCAAAGGAACACACAGCAGTCAATCAACAAGAACACACACTAAACACTTACAGAAACATTTCTGTTTTAGAAAGTACATACATTGTGCCTCTGTGCACAATGACATGGGAAAAGATTATGAATCGCTCTGTGAGATAAAGTTACTGTTATACAGTGGTCATTATCATTGCAACATTTGTCAAATCTGAGCAGCCAGCAAAGCATCTGGCTTTAACAAACATGTTACAAACATGTTGAGTCTACCTCACCCTGGATACACTTCATCCTCTTTGTCAATGTCCATTGTCAGAGATTTCATGAAGCTAAATAAATTCGACTTGCTTCTATTAAGGCATGGGGAAATCAGGGATTGTGTTGCTTTGCTTTGTGGGGTTTGTTTGTTTATTTTCTTTCCTACACATTCAGTTTGTTTTTAAGTAGAAATAACTTGGGTCATCATGCTAGTGTCTACAGAACATGTAATGACAGAAGCAAACTATGTTCAAGGACCTTTTTGTTTTAAGTAGGCTCTTATGAGCTTTTCTCAACCATACACTTTCCTCATGCTGCAGAAAAAAGGCTGGTACCCTGCCTGTCTCATATGAATTATCTCATCTGGGATTGAAATGAGTTCTACACTTCAGCTGTGTTTGTAGGGCTCTGTCTCTTGGGGTAACATATAAAACTGACAGACTAGTCCAACTGATGTGGTTTGGTACAGCTGGTAGCGTAGTCCAGTAAATGACAGAAAATGAGTGAAGGTGGAGGTTGACTTTACACTTCATATATCACATAAAGGGCATTTTTTCACGGGCAATGTTTAGGTGAACAAGTGAAAGAATATTTGGCAATGGTCCATGTGCTAACCAGTTTATACACCCTGCATTCAGTTTCTGCCCCAGGATCCTGGGTAGGTGTAGAAACATTTATCTTCCCGGAGATTCGGAAACAAATTTAGATACTAGGTCCTTCCTTCCTCCCTACTCCAAAACACACTACTTCATCTTCTCAAAGTCAGACTGGTTTTGCTCAGACTCATCTGTTACAAGGACAACATTAAAACAGAGATGACAAAAAGTTAACTAAGAAGAGGAATAGATCTGCTTACTAAGAATACCCATCACAAAATTGTCCAGCAAGCAAAAATGCCCAGTGATGACTTTGAGGTGTGAGGAAAGGACTTCTCTGTAAAAGCCAACTAAACTTTGCAATTGCATTTCAATTGCATTCAATTTGTAAGTTATTTCCTTCCGAGCCTGATGTTTTAACCCAAGAAATTATTGTGTCATGCTATGATAAAAAAACCCTACCAGATACTTTTTCCTCTTTCTTTTGTGTTATTTTCATTCTACAGAGTTAACAGTCAATGAGGATCACATAATTTCTTTGTGATGCATATTTTTCTTCTGGGAATGATACTAACTAATTCCAGTTCACATAAAAATTGTTCATAAAGTAACTCCATTTTTGGCCCATGGCTACTCTTTCTTAGACTGTGTAGTGGTTTGACCCTGGCCAGATGCCAGTGTCACTAACTTTAGTCCACTAAAGCTAGTCTCTCACTCCCGTCTGCAACTGGACAGAGGAGAGAAAAAAAAAAACCAAAATTTGTGAGTTGCGATAACAGCTGGGAGAAGTCACTTACTGATTACATTCATGGGCAAAACAGACTTGAAGAGGGGATATTATTTAACTTTATTACTAAAAGGATCAGAGCAAAAGAGTGAGAAGTTAAATAATCTGTAAAACACCTGCCCCCCACACCTCCTTCCTTCCATGTTCTCCCTCCTCCCTGCCATGGTGCACGGGGATAGGGAGTGGGGGTTGCAGTCAGTTGTTTGCTGCTGCTCAGTGGGAGNTGTTTGCTGCTGCTCAGTGGGAGGAGTCCTTCTCCTGCTCCTGTGGGGTCTCTCCCATGGGAGGGAGACATTGATGGACCTCTCCAATGTGAATCCATCCCACAGGCAACAGTTCTGCCTAAACTGCTGTCCTGTGGGTCACTTCTCCACGGGGTGCAGTCCTTCATGAATGAGCTGTACTGATGTGGGTTCCCCAAAGGGCCACAAGTCGTGCCCTGGAAAAACCTTCTCTAGCGTGGGCTTTCCTCTCCTTGGGCTGCCTGTCGCCAGCAGGACCCTCCTCCATCGTGGGACTCCCACAGGGTCACAGCCTCCTTCACGCATCCACCTGCTCCAGCATGGGCTCCTCCAAGGGCTGCAGTTGGGTCTCTGCACCCCGATGATCCTCTGTGGGCTGGAGGGGCACAGCTGCCCCACCATGGTCTGCACCACCAGCTGCAGCGCCTGGAGCACCTCCTGCCCCTCCTGCACTGACCTTTGTGTCTACGTTGTTGTTCCCATGTTCTCATTCTCCTCTTCCCTGGCTGGAATCCACAACCTTCTGTTCTTAAATATGTTATCACGGAGCCATTACTGTCACTCCTGATCGGCTCGGCCTTGACCAGCAGCAGGAAGTCCATCCTGGAGCTGGCTGTCATTGGCTCCATGGAACAGGGGAAGCTTCCAGCAGCTTCTAACAGAAGCCATCCTTGTACACCCCCCTGCTACCAAAACCCAGCCACAGAAACATAGTACACACTGCACTGAGGGGATGGCTGAAGTGTAGGCCACATGGTTTACCCTGAGGTATGAGAAGAATATCACATCTTCAAAAGAAGCAGTGATTTTAGATACATAGGCCATGTACTTATACACATGGTCCCCTCCTTTCAACAAATTTCTTTATTCCTGCATTCTCAGAATGCTCTCATCTAGATTCTGTCTAATGTGCTACTAAAATTTCATTTTACTTTTGCCAGTCTCCCTTGGCCCTTGCTGCACTAATTCAGCATTTCCTGACAGAGATATTCCTTGCTGGCACTGCTCATTTTGTGCAACTTAGCTTTATTAGAGGTGAACTACAAGTACTGGAAGGATAGCATTGTCAGAAAGATGCTCCTCTTCATCTCTTCTTCCATTCCCAAGTATTCTGCCACTTTCCACCTTAAACTGTCTGGCAGATTTATACTGAGATTCCCCTCAATCTGGCCATCAGTTTAGTTAGTACAGCCCCCTCCTTGGTGAAAATGGCTGAGCTGTGCTGCACCACTGGTACAGCTACAGAATGACCTGGAGATCTGAAGCAAAAAACAGATGTCTCAATAAATTTCTGTCAAAATGTAATTATCTTGGGAACAGGGAAACAAATGGAGGGAGAGGCAGAACCAGATGCATGACTTTAAAATATGCAATGATAATTATAAGGAAATTTTGAATAACGAAGTGGAGGAGCCAGTGACTGCAGTAGAGAAAAGTTCTTCTTGACTGTTTGTGATTGTGATTTCAAATGAATCCTGAAACTCAATTTCAGAGCAGAAACAATGAGGTCCGTACACACACACACACCAAAAAAAAAAAAAAAAAATCATCCTGAGTGCTTTTTCACAAATAAATCTTTGAAAATATGACAGGCTATCTTTCCCCCAGGAATCTGGCCAAGTCACTTCTTCCTTTTCAGTGACTGAAACACGATAAACTGTAGATTTCATATAGTAAGTAATGGGAAGAGTTCATCTCTCTAAAACATCAGACTAAATAAAACAAGTAGGGAAAATTAATTTACTCAGCCAGCGTGGGGCCACAAGGTCCAAAAATGCATATTTTTAAGTGTAGTTTAATATTAAATAATTTGATTACGTTTCAAACAGTGATTTTATATTTTTTTTTAATCAGAGAAGACCATTCTACAGCTGCATTTTAACAAAACATTGTGAAGAGTCAGACCAGTTTGTTAAGTCGCCTTTTAGGTGAATATATAAAGCCATTTCTAGTTACTATGAACAATGTTGCAGAAATTCCTTCCTAGGAGTGCTTAGCTTCCTTCATTCTGTGTGAAAACCATTACCATTCCCTGAAGTACAGTGTACTGCAGCTTGGTGTATCCATGGATTACCTTACCAGAAATGCTTGCACCTGAAGTACCACATGCAGCCAGGCATGTCCTTCTTTCCAAGAGACTTTCTGGATCTTTACAATTAGAAAAAGTTTAATAAATCACACCTATACTGAGGCAAGTTTAACTCGCTGCAGAAATAATTCCTTCTTTATTTCCCCCTTTTTGTCTCATGTTCATATCTGTCCTGTGAGTGTAAAGGATTCCACTGTTGTTTATCTTAACATGGAAACAGTAGTTTATGGGAAGTGTTCTCATAGCTTGGAAGGCAGCTGGGATCCATTCCATGAAGAAGAGTAGAGACTATTCAGGAAATAGTAAAACTTTACTCCTGTAGCTGACACCTTGTTTAAACACTGTAGGGTTTGGACACACTCACAGTCAATCTATGACATCAAAAAGAGAAAATATGCAAGCCAGTTTCCTTGAAAAGGGAGTCTGGTTCCTCCCAGATGCCTTCTTTTTGTTGTGCTGCCAGATACAAAGTCAGAAGTTTTGGTCTGTCTGCAACAGAAGAAGTGTCTGGGACCCCTTATTTAACCTCATCGATTAAAGCAGCATTTCTGGTTTTGTTTAATAGATAAGATGGCTGAATTATGGAAGATAGCAGCTTAGAAACTTTATTAGACTGCTAGCTTTTTCCTCTTTATATGACCCATTTTAAAAATAATAATGAATAGTGTTCTTCCCCCCCCCCCCCCAAAAAAACCTACCCTAGTGTACTTTAGTCTTCAAGGCTGCTCCTTTAAAGGCAAGGAGTATTAACACTTTGACTCACTCTTTTCTAATAAGAAGGATCCATTTCTCTTCCCCCCGCCCCTGATATATTTGCAGTTCTTTCTAAATAGACATTCCATGAAAAAAAATTGGGAAGAATTAAAACTAAGTGTGATTCAAATGTAAGTCTACTGAATTTTATTCCCCTATTTATAGTAGCAGCCCTAAAAGGCTTGAATGAGTGGACACTGTTCAAAGTAAATTTAGAAAGATAAGCTTCATTCTTTGTATCAGACTAAAGCTGGGGGTACGATTGAAATTGCAAGTTAATAATTTATTCAGGAGAACAAGCCTAAGAATTTCAAAGATAACTTATAGATTAATTATGCAGCTTACTGATTTTCAGTGGCAGTGGACACCTAATTTTATCTTTATACATAGACTTAAAAATGTCTTTTGAAGGTTTAAACATGAACATAAAATTTCCTCAGGTGCAAGAGGTCATATGAGATCTAAGACATAGGTGAAAAGAACAGAAGTCAAAGTGTGATCTTTAACATATCTAGTTAGAACTGCCTCAATAGAGAGGTACCCAGGTTTTTCCAGAGCAGTAATTTTATTGTTCCTGTGAATGCTTCACATAGCCAAAATGCATATAAAAAGCAAAATTAAATTCTGACAATAGTAAGTTCTAGGGTAATTTCTTCACTGAATGGGTGACTGGGTATTGGAATGGGCTGCCCAAAGAAGTGATGGGGTCACTATCCCTGGAAGTGTTCATAAAACATGTTGATATGGCACTTGGGGACATGCTTCAGCTGTGAACATGGCAGTGCTACAGACTCAATGATATTAGAGGTCTTTTGCATCCTTAATGATTCTACCACACAGATGAAGCATTTAGAAGAACATAGTCTCCTTATCTATTGAAAAAGTGGTAAGGAAAAATTTTTTTGTATATATTCAAATTGTTCTGCAAATTACAGGATTAATAATTTTGATTTTCATGGTGACTTGGGGCAGATTATCTGGTTTAAATACTGCATGCAATACCTCTGGCTATTGGATTGTACCTTTTAATTGTATTGCAACTATGATATTAATTAATATTTTATGTCAAATTAATAATTGATTTAAATTATATATATTCACAAATTCTGAAGGGGAATGTTGGGAACTCTGCAGACACATATTCAGACTGTACCTTTTTTTTTTGCTCTTATCTTAGTTCTCAGAGAGTACAACAACATAGTTTACGAACATGTTGTAGACAAGAACTGCTTGTTAGGAAATACTGAGATCTGCAGGGGCTAAGCATGACCTACTTGACCTGCAAAGTAATAAATAAATAAATCACCTTCTCCAGGTATAGAACATGAATGCAACATTCTGCAGTGTTTTTCAAGACTGAAAACAGATAAATTGAAATTCGGAGCTAAAGGAAAAGAAGGTTACAATAGAAACCGCTATATGACCTTTGTAACATGTTATTGTAGGATGTCTGAGTAGGCATATGCATCTATATAAACAAGATGTTAATCATTCAGACTGTGAGTTGAAGGAGCAGCAGGGACAGAAGTTTCTTGATGTTTTAAATAGCCTGCTGCCCACTCAGAGAAATGTCTTTTTATAGAGCAAAAAAATGTATTTTTACTAATGCATTGTATCAACTACTTAGCAGAGTCTTCTGCTGACAATCGGATGAAGAGTGAAACTACCAAACATGCAAATGACAGGAAGATCGTCTCTGTTGCACATCATTGTATTGTCCCTTTTGTAAATGTACAACGTGCTTATTAAATTTTATATACTTAGCTTTAGAAAACTTTGGAGAGGGAGGTTAATATGCAAAAGAGTTACTTAAATTTTCAGTATTTTATGATCAGAAGGCTCTGTATTCTTTGTCCTTGATTTAAGTTAGATAATGATGTAGTGTTAGATTTAAGCATAAGTGCTGCAGTTTTTCATCATAAACAACTGGTCTGAGGTTGTCAGAGTCACAGGCAAAGCAGTGGCTGAGATATAATTTTTCACATTCTCCTTTTAAATAAAATAATCATTGCAAAACAATTATTAAATTAAGCAAAAGTGGCATAATCCAGTGTAAACAAAATAATTTTTAAGTGCAAATTTTTTTCAGTCCCAGATATGAATAAGATTAGAGCCTAAATTATAAAAAATATTTAGAACTTAATACTTTGTTCTTCAAAAAAGTCAATAAAAACTTGATTTTAATTTAACTTGGTGTAGATTTTGTGCAGCAGCTTTCTTTTGTTCCTCATGTGTCTCTGTTTCTTCCAATCAAACCCCCATACCACATGCTCTGCAACTCCTTCTGTTTCCATTTCATCCTTCTGAGAACTGCTCAGTCTAAGTACATTGAGAACACTATGACACGTTTCAAAAACATAAAGTTAACCCTTAAATGTCCCGTGACAATCTGTAAAAACTCAGGGAAACTGTTCTTGCACAGTCTTTTCAATCAACCCATGCTTCCTCGGAGCTGCCGCTGTCCTGAAATGATGATAAAGCACCCCTTCCTGAACTAATCAGTGATGCACTGTGATGAAGGGGTTAATTACCATCAGTTATATACTCTACTTAATGCCATTTTTCTCATCTGTTCTCTCTCTGCCTTATGCACGTGCAGCATTTCATAAATGAGAAGAGAAGAAACTTTGGACGAAATCTCTTTATCAAAACCACCAGAGTTTGGACGACATGTGTGTGGGTATCTAAAACCTCTTTCCTTCCAAGGCAATGAAAAAGTTAAGGCTTTTAACAGATGAAAAATAGATTCCAGTACTTCTTTGCTATTTTGTTGCTGTAAGGGTTAGCTGTAATCATGCTCCTTAATTTATTTTTCATTTTCACTCAGTCAAATAAACCCTGCAGGTTTATAGTTCCATGGCTGATTGTATGTATGTGTATATGTATGTCTGTATATGTGCATGCATTATTCAGAACCTAAAACCATATGGAGAATTCTTCTTTCTTAGGTCCTTTTTTTTTTTGTACCAGGAAGTAGTAAAAGGTTTTGAGATGTTATTAAGTCTTTAAGTTGCAAAATCTAGATTCCACCTTAAAAATGTTCCATACTGTATGTTGCATAGCCTGGGGTTCTGACTAGCTGCCAAATATCTATCAGAGAGTGATTTATGATATATGATATGTTCCTCAGCCCAAGTGGAGACTGTTTAGTTGAAACATGAGAAAGGAGAGGCCTTGTGCTCTCAAAACCATGATGACAAGTTTCTGTTTGGCTTTCTGAGGGAACATACAGTACAAAACGTGCCATATTTTATAACACCAAAACTTATGTAAGGAACAAAACCAAATTCACTTAACCCTTGGTTTCATTAGTTTTTCTTTTTTCTTTCTTTCTATTTTTTTTGTGAAGTCTGCTTCTTATTGTAAGAAGCCCGTTTTTCTTTTGTTGTTTGCGGGGTCTGTAAAATAGAATCACTGTGGCTTAGTTCTGAAAATTAAAATATTTTCAATAGCTAATAGCTGTGTGAACATACTTTTAAAATGAGATTTCAGGCTTGCCATTTAAATTTTGTTTGTACTTTCCTTTCAACCGTAACTAAGGTCTGTGTTATGATTTCTGGGGCATTTTGTTCTGAAAATAATTTTTCCCTCAAGCTGTGAAGAAGTACCTCCCCCATGCAGTTTTTGGGATCCACACTGTAACGCACCTGGGTAGAAAAATATGGGGAAAAAAAAAAAAAGAAAAGGAAAAGCTGCCTGTTTAATCTAGGTGATGTGTCTGTTTCAGTTAGACTTTCAGCCACCACAGTACCTAAGTACTAGAGTACATCATGGAATACAAAAAAACCTCAAACTCTTATTATCTAGAGGAGACTGGATTTGTTTCCTCATGTCATTATATTTTCTTTGCATATCCTCTCTCTGCATTTGTTGTTTTCCATGTTTTGCTGTGGGAGAACAGCTGATATGGAAGTGTGGTTTTACACAGGGCAGTGAAAATGGTCAGCATTCTCTGATCTCAAGTAAAGCTTTTCACAGCTGCACAGCAAATGTATACCATCTTCAGCATTTTGTATCTATGAAACATTGAAAACCTCTGCCCACTCAGAAGCTGCAACAAGTACATACTATGAAAACACGTAACCTCTGTTTACAAAGCCTTGCAGCTCAGTATCTAAAAAACCTCCTCTTACCTTTTAAATCTAAGAAGTCTAAATGCAGAAGGAAACACTTTTTCTGTCTGTCTGCAAATGAACAATTATGGCAAAGGCTATATCTAGTCTGGGGAATCCAGGACTGCTTTTCAGGTCTGCTATGACATTGTTCCAGCTCTCTATTCAAGTGAAGACCCAGAACCAGGATAGCACTGTCTGGTTTGGGCTTCTGCCAAAGGTTGTGGGCCCAATAGAGCTAGGGAATATTTTAGTCCAACCCCAGCCCTGGCAGCTGGGAACATAAGATTGTGACATGTGTAATGGCACCCATCCTCTACTCAGTCCAGATACAGCCAGGAAGATAGAATAGGAAAAGTAAGCTTCTTTTGCTGCGAGCAGTTTCTTATTATGTGTATTCATCTGAGTCCTTGTAAGGTTCTTAAACCCAGGACTTTATTTCTGTAAAATTTATTGAAGACATAGACAATTTCCATGTATGTGATTAGCAGTTATTAAGAGAAGCTGCAAATCATGTGCATTTGAGAGGTCACTTTGGCCTCAGTCCATTGAGGCTGTCAGGATGAAAGACGAGGCTTTTATGTTGGATGTGCAGAGAGGGGAGTCAGTGGATAAAGAACAAGTACTGATCTCTGACCACTAAGACAGAGAAGATACAGCTGAGGGAACAGGCAAAATAAACTATGACACTAGTATGTTTCTGTTTTGTTATAGAATATTATTCTTGCTGTCATATCTCTGGGAAGTAAATCTGACTAGCTAGTCAATAGCTGAAAAAGCCCAATCAACCGTGTCTATTGAGGATGACCATGCTTTCAGTTCCTGAGTCAATGTGCTTTATGCTCAATTATTGGCCCCCTTCTGGATATGTGCAGGTCAACAACTCAGGAAAGCCCCACTCTGAAGGCTTCTCAAAAATACTGCTTTTCCTGTTGTTACCCACAAGTCCAGGCATTGAAAGCTGTTGTGGGGAAATGCAACTGATTGTATAAGATGCAAACTGGAAAGCTAAGAACTATATACATGCCTAGAAGGTAAGCAACTCTTAGTTTGGGAATAGAGATACTCCATCACTCAAGGCTATGTAGCTATTTTCTGAATTAATCCTTCTTCCTGTGTGGGATTATAGTTAATACAGAGTAACAATACTGCACAAACCACTGCTTAGGCCGTTGTAGGGATTTCATCTATGTTGAAGTCTTTACTTTCTTCTGTTCAAACAGGCACAACTATCACCATTTTGTGTAAAGTGACCCAGCCTCTTCTGCCAGAGGGGTGCAAATACGCTCTGGATGTTTTTTATCTGGAACACCCACAACCAGGTTAACAGAAGAAAATGGAGCAGCAAATAGAAAATGCGTAGTGAGCTACCAAGAACTCTGGAAATCTGTTCTGATTGCTTTTCCACTATATCTCACACTGTTACATCAATATTTGGTGTCCTGAAATAATAATGTTTTATAATCAGAGTAGAAGTCTGCCTATGGAATGCTAACTAGTGACTATTTTAGATTGATTTCTACAAAAAAACCACCCCAAAAATGAAATCGGTTTCAGACTTCTCAGTCTGGGGTATGTGGATATTATTTGTTTTTTTACTGACAATACAAAAAAGGATCTAGTTGTTTAAGAGAACGCTGTAAGTTGTCTGGTGTCTGCTCTGCAAAACTGTTAGAATATCAAAACTGCTGAATCTTATGGGTTCAGCAGCAACTTTTCCTCACCTGGGAATAATCTGTTGCTGTTTTAGAGCATAAACAACCCTGTTATTGTTAAAATAATTGTTCAAGACATTTTCTTATGCTTGGATATTCAGTGTAAGTGCTGAGACTTGCAACTTGGCTAGCATCAGCAGCAAGCAAACATCCTGTCAAAAGTGCCTGGCACTCAGTGTTCCTGCATGATTGGCAGGAAACAGTGTGTTTGGGGAAAGGGAAGATGGACACTACAAAAAACTATAAACTTCTTTTCCCGAAACAATAGCATGATACAAAACCAAGGGAGTCTTTTATTCAAATATTTGCTGTTAGATTAATGTGTTGCAGGGGTAAGTGGGGGGAGGGATGGGTAGAGGGTATGATTGCTCAATATGTAACTGAGGCTTAATATAACTGACACATTATACATTTCTTTTTTGTAGGCTGTGCATCAACCACACTTCAAAATGCGTCAAACTGAAAGCGCTCATCCGTACTGCCCACAGGGTACACTGCAACACTAGTTGCTACATTAGCTTGGTCTGTATTTACAACCACTGGGCAATGCAGGTCTTTTTTTCATTTTTACATCTATTACAGCTCAAACTCTAAGGAGGACCAGGCGTGTTTGTCCCAGTAGTGCCACCCTGGCATTGTGAAGGAGGTTAGCTTTAATCTCTGTGTGGCATTGTATACAAGTCCAGCTGGCCAAAGCTGCAGTGTGCATGTGCTGAACAAGCATGTTCTCCAGCTGCCTGGGCAGCGTCTCCTCCCAGTCTCCAAAACTCTTAGTGCTGTTCAGTGACCTGAAAGCTCCTATGATGAAGGAAAGTGAAAGAGCTCTTCCTTAGACTGCACTCCTTCAACCTGAACATCTTCTGGCTTTCTCTGATTCCTTCCTCCTAAAAAGCAGACTGGAGCAATTTAGGAGTTTTATACATCTACACAGACAGCCAGGCAACTAATTTAGCCATCTACACAGCAGACAAGCAGGTAAGGCCTGACAGGAGGGGATTGCTGAATCAGACTGTACTTGAAGAACAGTTAAAATTGGGAAGTGAAATTTGCCGCCTTCTTCTTTTCCTTTTTTATTTTTTTTTTTTAAATTTCTTTCCAGAATGCATTTTTAGACATATTTCTACTCATCGGTGAGACACAAAAGCATCTTCTGAAACAACTAAAATAATTTGCAGCTAGTTCTTAAAAAATGGGGTTCAAAACGTGCAAATGATGACCAAGAATGAGATGGTGAAGGTGTGGATCCTCTGAAGGAGCTGTGCACAGAATGTGGGAAAATCTATGGTATTTTGTTTTCTCTTCTACTTCATCCTGAGTTCGTTGACTGCCAGTAGTATAAAAGAAATCATAAAGTTGTGACTTCACTATCTGGTTGTTATAAACATAAAAATTCAGAAATCAAAAGACACTTCCAATAGTTTGGGGATAGAAAATCAGTAAATTATCTGTAATTTGTTCAACTGGGAGAGGTTTTTTGCTACTGTGAAAGGCTCTTGAACTAAAATATATCACCCTTGTGTTGGTGACGTTTGCAGCAGCTTGATACTGATGAGGGTTCCATCAAGGAGCATAAGGAATTTTTGGCAGAAACTTGAATAGTATTGAGAAAGCTGAGTTTCTGCTCATTGGTCAGAAATAAGGACACTTGTGCCGCCCCACAGTGATAGACCCAGTGCAAAGCAGAACTTCCCCTGGTGTATGTTTCTGCTGGTCTTACATGGGGTAGAGTTAATTTCTACATGGTAGCTGGGATGGGGCCATATGTTGAATTTGTATCAGAAAAATTGTTGATAATGCAGGGATGTTTTAGTTACTGCTGAGCAACACTTACACCTTCCTGCCCATGGGAAGCAGTGAATTGATTCCTTGTTTTGCTCTGCTTATGTGTGCAGCTTCTGCTATACCTATTAAACTGTCCTTATCTCAACCCTTGAGTTATTTTGCTTTTACCCCTTTAATTCTCTCCCCCATCCTACTGTGGGGGAATAAGTGAGCAGCTGTGTGGTTCTTATTTGCTGGCTGGGTTAAACCATAACAAAATTGGGTATTTCTCTGGAATTACATGCTTTCCACCCACAGGGAATCTGCTAGCCATACAAGAGCTATTGTGCTGCAAGGATGACATAGGTAAGTTGAAATGTGTAGAAGAAAATGCTGAGGAGAGACAACAGTTATAACTTTATGGAAGGCACTGGAACACATCACCCCACTGGACATGAGTGTATTGCCATATTATTATACATCCATTATGTCCATGGATCACTGTAGAGACATATTATAGGCAGATGAACTATATGTTCTAGGTGGGTTGGAGGGGATGTAGAGAATCCAGTCTTAACTCCAGTATGGCTATTTCTCCTCAACATGTCTTAATCGACAAAAAATTCATACACAGCATAAAACAAAGAAACCAGCCAACCTTAACCAAATTTACCCTACACCTTCATTGTTGCCAGACCTTAGTCATGATTAGGACAGTAAAGATCACACAGGAGGAAACGATAGTGTAATTCTTATTCTGAAAAGTTGGCAAGGTAGTCCTTCCGCTAGTGTTGTTACTCCTTTTTACTGCAAATCTGTAGTGGATGTTTGGATGTCATATTGCAGACATAGCAGTAATTTTGCCTGGATTTGTCTACATGTTCTGCAGCCCATCACAAAGATGTGGGCAGGCATGGCCCACTGTTGAGCTACTCTCAGCCTACACAGGTAAGCATACAGTAGCTTGGAAGATGTGAGGCAAGCTTGCTATCTAAAGGACTAACTAGCAAAAGTGCAGCTGTAGGACTCAATTTGACTTGGGCTGGCTGAAGCTTTTTCTTTTTTTCTCCCAACTCAAGCTTGTGCATGTTTGCAATTTGTTTATTGCAAAGACCTGGCCTAGAATTTACAGCCATTTTGTTTCATTCTGAACAATGACAGCTTTCCTACAATCTTCTCCAGCCTTAATTAAAAGTCTTCTTTATAGTAAAAAGATTCTCCTCCAGGGGAACGGATTAGCTACTGTAGAAGCTGAGTGGAAGAAAAAAACCAATTGAAAGTAAAAACTAGCAGCAAATAGTATTTGA
Organism: Pachyramphus minor; assembly: GCA_013397135.1. Taxonomy (NCBI): domain Eukaryota; kingdom Metazoa; phylum Chordata; class Aves; order Passeriformes; family Tyrannidae; genus Pachyramphus; species Pachyramphus minor. The sequence goes on from VYXB01000135.1 coordinate 368,129, forward strand.
AATTTTAACAAATATCAATGAGAGAAACTGCATGTAGTCTTCATCAGTCACAGTAAGAGATTTCTCTATGAGTGGCATTTAATTTAATGATTTCACAAATGGGTGGGAGCAACTCCATCAATTTTTGTTGAGTTGACAGGCTCATTACATTTATAATAGGCAGGACTTGATCCTGCAAATCTTACTCACCAGAGTGAAAAATAGTTTGAGGCAATGCCATTATTATGTGCAAAATAAAGGAGAAATAAAGACCAAAATAAACATTTTTTTTCCTCCTTTTTTTTAAGTTTACCATCAACAGAGTATCTCTGAAGCTGATGAAGGGATGCTCTGAGACACAAACATGTCTTCTCTTTTTTCTGATGTATGCTGGAAGTAAAAAGCAGAATAACAATACTAAAACCAATAACACACAACCTACTTGATAAGCAGATTATTAGTTACTTAGTATATTATGACAAAGCAATAATGTGAAGATGACATAATCAAAAACTTACACGCTGCAACAATAGAATTAGAACACTCCAATATCTTTCAATGATGTCTTTTTGCGAAACTCTGCTCCTCCATTTAGGGGTTTAACAAAGGAAGAAAGTAAAATTCAAAATATCACTGGGCTGCCTGTGCATCAAGTGTTTTGCTGAATGCTCTTCTCTAGTGCATTGCTGGCATGACAGCTAGCAACTGTATGTAGTAGTGAGGACTGTAAATCAGTGATGCCAAGGAAACAATCTCCCCTTCATTGCTCTATTTCTGTCCTGGACTGAGAAGTAAAGTTTGATGACATATACAAAAAACCAAACCAACATTTATTGTTTCTTTTGAGCCTAAGAGTATTTTTAAAGCATTTCCATCTCAAAGGAGACTAAAATTTTTTGTACTTAACCAAGAACAGACATCTACAAGGATGAGAGTTATCCTGTGCCAGCTGTGGTACAGAATGTTGAGAAAGATGATCATGGAAAAGAGAGGGAAGGGAAGGAAAAGGGACTTAGGCATAGAGAAGTACAGCTGAATTTGGTCAGGACACCCAGATTAGTAATCCTGGTAAAAATTACCTTGAAGTCTTAAATAGGAAATAGACAGTTTTGCATTTCATACTCCAAAGGGAAAATAATTATCTAATTCTGAGAATCAAAATATGATGTCATAAGGCATACTACAGGGTATGTACTATCCTACAAAACACTTTTTGGTCCAGGAACAGTGCAGTAAAGATGCATGTTAACTGACGAGTCATTGTGTGAGCTTTATTTTATGGCAAATCCTTCCTTTATAAATTGATAAAAAGACTGATTTGCTTGTAAAGTTTAAATCTATTCTGAGCAGTGATCACTTCATCACTTGAAATACTAGAGCAGGCGGGAATTATAAGGGAAGGAACCAGTTTCCTATTTGTCTTTAAAATAATAGGCATTGGACACCTGGCAGTCCATAAATACTGTGACACTATATGATGGCAAACATGGGCACAATGCAGTGCTTATTCTCAGTTGGAATCCATCTGTACACTACAGTAGTAAGACAAAAGAGGATTGTTAGCACTTAAAGGCACCTTGACGCAGTCATACCACTTGAATGTTTTATTAATTGCCCCATCTGTTAAGTGAGAAGTTTCTGACATAGGTTGGTACATGCTCTTAAACCCCTTAGTCTGCTTCCTATTGGTTCCACATGTGTTTGTATTTGTTCTCAGTAGGGAAAGATTCCAGAGAGAAAATGAACCGCTGCAGATCGATTGCAGTATCAGTCATGCAGAAGACGTGGTAATACATGCCACTTCAGTCTGGTTTGCTGTTAACCCCTCCAACACAGAAAAGTAGTGGGTATGGGGTGAAGAGAGAGAAAAAAACCCAGTAAACTGCTAGAGTCTACAGGGAGAAATAGGACTGGTATCATGACTTCCAAATTACTCATCTCATTAGGGGCTTTCTGCCTTCTAATAATTCTTTGCAAATTACATTTTCACTGATGCCTCTCTTAGAGCTATGTACTTTAATACATCCAAGCCAGACAGTATGAGGATGATGTGAAAGATTACACTGCTGTGCTGAGTATTCCTGCCCATCCTGCACTGCCTGGATAATTCTCTGACAAAATTATCGTGACAATAACAGTGTCTGAGACCTAGAGTGACAAAAACCAGAGCATTTAAAGATAAGGCTATGATTCACACCAGCAGGAATAAAACAAATGCATAGTGTTGCTAAGTGTTTGCAGAAGGTGTAGGGCTTCTTCCCAGTATTTTTGGTGGCAATTATGTTGCTGCATAGAATTATATTCTAAAATGGGATTTGCAAATTCATTAAGGGAAAATTAGTAGTTTGAAGATGTACAGTATAGAAAAATGAATGGTAATTCAAGACATTTTAATTTATTGAGCAAGTAGGATTGAAGTCAAAAGACCAACTTTTTCTGAACTCACATGTAAAAAAGCAGTATTCCTGTAAGTTACAAAGGATTGGCAGAGTAGTATGTGGCTAGGGCTCTAAAAAGTAAGTGACAAATTTCTGAACTTTAAACATGACTTCTATGAATTGTTCACATGTATTCATACGATGATGCTTGAGGGAGGCAAGTAGGACCTGTTTTCTCAAAAGTCAAAGGCAGCATGAAAATATTGTTTTGTTACAGTGCTACAATTGTGTTGACTGCAAAACCCCCTAAAGACTACACTAAACACAAAGGGATACATAATCCAGCAATTTTTCATAGAACAATTTAGGTTGAAAAAGACTTGTAAGATCATCAAGTACAACCATAAATCTGGCAATGGCAAGTCCACTGCTAAACTGTGCCTTTAAGTGCCTCTTCTACGTGTCTTTTTAAATACTTTCAGGGACAGTGAATCAGCCACTTCCATGGGCTGGCCTTTCCAGTACCTGACTGCTTTCCTTAAAGAAATGTTTCCCATTATCCAATCTAAACCTTTCCTGGTGTAACTTGAGGTCATTTCCTCTCATCCTGTCTCCTGTCACCACCTTGCCACAACTACTTTGAGGTAGTTGTAGAGAGTGATAGGTTTCTCCTCAGCCTCCTTTTCTCTGGGAAAAACCCCCCAGCTCCCTCAGCCTCTCCTCATAAAACTTGTCCTTTACACCATCTTTGTTGACCTTCTCTGGACTTAATCCAGAAGTTCAATATTCTTCTTGTCATGAAGGGCCCAAAACTGAACACAGGATTTGAGGTGTGGCCTAACCAGTGACAAGTACAGTGAGAGGACCACAGCCCTGGTCCTGTTAACCACACTGTTGAGATACAATCCAAATGCCGTTTGCCTTCCTGGCCACCTGAGCACACTACTTGTTCAGCTGCCGTCAACTAGCACCACTAGTTCTTTTTCTGCTGGGCACCTTTCCAGCCAAACCTGTAGTGTTGCAAGGACCTGGCACTTGACCTTGTTGAACCTCATACTGTTTGCCTCAGCCCATTGATCCACTCTGTCCAGATCTCTCTGCAGAACCTTCCTACCCTCCAGCAGAACAAATTTCCTGTCCAACTTGGTGTCATATGCGAACTGACTGAAGGGCCACTTGATCTCCTCACACAGATCATTAATAAAGATATTAACCAATAAAGATACTGGCCCCAGTACTGAACTCTGGGAAACATCACTTGTGACTGACTACCAACTGGATGCAACTCCATTTACCACAACTCTTCAGGTTCAGCTATCCAGCCAGTTTTAAGCCAGTGAAGAGTGTACCTGCCCACACCAAGGGAAGCCAGTTTCTCCATGAGAATGCTTTGTGATATGGTAAAAAAGGCTTTAGTAAAGTCACTGCAAATTGTACCATTTTTAGTACAATTAGATGAGAGAATTACATTACAGTTGAAAAGGAAACACAAACCGTGAATACACGATTCCTTTCAACATCTAGAATTACCAAAGTTGTGTGAGTAAAGAGGTGGGAAATTGTATTACATGTGACTCTTCCTCCATGCAGTGTCTGATCTTTCTTAAGTGAAGAATAAGGAATGGATTGATCTAGCCAACTAAGTTCTCCTCAATGTGGTTTCCTCATATTGAGGTAACTCAAAATACCAATAATGGTGAAACCAGTGGGTATATGCTTAGTTACACAGTGTATTAGCTGGGTAACATAAAACTGGTGAAGGTAAGTGAAGTATCTGACAGCAGAAGCCTGCAGCACCTCATTCAAATGAGCTGCTTGTCCCAGACTCTTCTGAGCTTTTTCCAATGAAATCTTCCAATGAAAAACTAATGATTGCACTGATTGTGATTGTTTGGCAGTTGTTGGAGAATATGAAAATGGGAATTCTTTAAAAAAGGCCAAGACTTTTCAAATGAGAAGGGGAGAAGTTCCATCATATGGGAATCTTGATATTTAACTTACAGATCATCCCCTTGTCCAGTTCTGGTCAGCAGTCTCAGCTGTAACTCCACTCAACTTTGCCCACCACTCCCCAGCCACTCATTCTAGTTGCCTCTTCTTCATTTCTTCCCATCAGGGATCCCATCAGGTATTTACACACATGTAAAAGACCCTCCAGAGCATTTTTTCTCCAGGAACACATTTCTGCTTTGTAGTCAGCTTGCTGTCCATCAAGGGCTTTTCATCAGAAAACTTGCTGAAGGTACAGTCTGTTCCATTGTTCAGGTCATTGATGAAGATGTCAAGCAGTACTGGGCCCAGTATACAGCTTGCAACAGGCCTCCAGCTGGACTTTGTGCCTGTCATCACAATCCTCTGGGACTAGCCCTTCAATTGTTTTTTCATCTATCTCACTACACATTTATCTAGCCGAGACCTCATCAACATGTCTGTGAGGATGTTAAGAGAAAGATAACAGTGTTGAAAGCCTTATTGAAGTGGAGGTAAATGACTTCTACTGCTCTCTATTCAATCACTATGTCAGTCACAGAAGACTACTGGGAATTTGCTTTCATGAGTCTGTGCTGACTACTCCAACTGACCTCCTTCATGAGTTTGAAAATGGTTTCCAGGATTATTCACTCCATCTCTTTCTTAGGGAGTGATATGAGACTTTACCAGTATGTTTTTACTAGATCCTGCTGGTCACCTTTCATGAAGAAGAGTGACATTTGCTATCCATAGCCTTCCCTAGTCTCCGAGACAACTGAGAGCAGTCTTGTGGTGACGTAGGCCAGCTCCCTCAGCACTTGTGGCTACATCTCACCTGGATTTGTGGACTCGTAGAGGTCCAGCTTGTTCTAGTTCTCCATAATCTGATCCTCCTTCACCAAAGCTACAGGAATCTCCTCTTGGGCTTGTAGGACTGTAATCTTAGGGACCTGGGGTTCCTGAAGACAAGTCTCACCAGTAAACACTCAGGTGGAGGAGGTGTTAGGTACTCCTGTCTTTTCCTTGTCCTTTATCATCAACTCCCCTATCCCACTTACCAGTTGGCCCATGTTTTCCTCAGGTTTCTTTTTGCTGCTGATGTCTCTTTAGAAACCTTCATTGCTACCCTCCAAATTCAGAGCTTTAAACTGTTCTTTAAACTGTCTGAGGGAAAACCATTGCTATATTTTCTTGAAAACCTCTAATTAGATATAAAGAAAATATGTAATGGTACTGTTTAATCAGAGGTTACGTTAGAGTTGACTCATATTGCTTTTAATGCAGATTTTAGATGCGATTTTACCTTTACCAATCATAGAACGGTTTGGGTTGGAAGGGACTTTAAAGATCATCTAGTTCCAAACCCATTGCCATGGGCAGAGACACCTTCCACTAGACCAGATTCCTCAGAGCCCCATCCAATCTGGCCTTGAACACTTCAAGACATGAGGCAACTTCTCTGGGTGACTGGTTCCAGTGCCTCACAACCCTCAAGGTAACTAATTTTTAAAATATTATATCTAATCTAAACCTGCTCTCTTTCTGTGTCCTTGTCCTGTCAATACAATACGCCCTTGTAGAAAGTTCCTTTCCACCTTTCTTGTGGCCTCCCTTCTGGTACTGCAAGACCGCAATTAAGTCACTCTAGAGACTTCTCTTTTCTAGGCTGAACAATCCCACTTCTCCCTGCCTTTCCTTGTAGGAGAGGTGCTCCGTCCTTCTAATCAACTTGGTGTCCTGCCTCTGGACTTAATCTAGCAGCCTGATGACCTTCCTCTGCTCAGAATAATTCCAAAAAGGTACATCAAAGCTTTAATCTCAGAGATTATGTGAGATGGACAGTTTATGTCCATGGGAGGACAACAGACACTCTACATAAACAGAATTGAAAGTTGACCTATGATGTTTCAGTCATCTATTTGTCTTTAAAACCACACATTTTCTGAAAAGTCTCAAAGTTAGCCAAGCATTTAAGTGTCCAGGTATGAATGAAGAATGTGTAAGCTGACTGGCTGTTGCAGGGCCTCCTGGCAGAAGACCACATGTACATCTTTGTCATAGTGGATCTAGAAAGGAGATGTGGCATTTTCTTGATTTGGAGCATTGAATCAGATTATTTTCTATTCTAACATGATTATTTTGCATATGTTGAATTTTTTTTGGCTTGCTAATGCATGTCTTGATGATTCAAGGGAGTTTCCACTAAAATTGATTCTTGTTCAGTGTTCCTTTTAATAGAGGCGCAATTGTGACTGGAAACTATCTCAGTGTATGGTCTCGCTGAGAGGTATCCAGAGGCTGTGATCTTTAAGTTTTGCTCTTTTTTAAACTGAGAGATCACATAGAAAAAGATTGCGAACATTGGATCATATTTAAACATGTAATTTGTATTAATATTCTGCTTTTATTTTTTAAGCCCGGAAAGAATCTTGACCAATAAAATGTTAGCATTTCATTTACTAGTATTACTTTATTATTCCTCTTTTCTAAGTTATTACTGTAAAAGTGAGGTTATTATTAAAGAAAATGTACGTAGAAGTATTTCTTGTGTTCTGTTGCTGAGGGACTAAAATGGAAGAAGGAAACAGTTATCACTACAAACTTACAAAGCAAGCGTGATTCCAACTCTGTTAAGAATGGCACACTATCCTCAAAAAGAGTCTCTTTATACAAACAGAGCTGATAAATATATATACACATATAATATTTTGTAAGTTAGAATACAGTATAGTTATATATATATAGTTATATATATTAGTCGTGTGAAGTCACAAAAAGTAGCTGTTGAAGACACAAGGAGTGGATTCTCCTATGTCCTGGTATCTCTAGTTTTTTGGGGTTTTTTTTTGCCTCTGTAACCTTATTCTATGAAAACAGAATGTTAGACATGCTGTCAGGGTGTGTTCATCATAAAATTCCTTATAAAACCCTTCATTTCTAATAAAATATTTTTTTAATAAACACTAATTTCTCAAGGCATTTTGAAACAATCTATAATTAAGAGCCAATGCCCATGGAATAGAATATTATCATAGGCTAATTGCCTCTTACTGGTTCATGAATGCAGAAGTGTTTGTTTTCCAAGCAGCAGGTGCTGCTCCTCTGCTGGTGTTGTACTATATAACATGACTAGTGCATTGCAGATTTAAAAGTTTTATCTGATGGATATAGGTACACTGGTGTGACAGATAGGGTACTATGTTTGACCCAGTGCAGTTTTACAGCATGACGAGGCCTCTCTCTACATCCTAGATTAACTACTGATTATGAATGGACCTTGTTATTTGATTGGGCTTTTGGAAGACTACTTGTTTTGATGTTTCCATTCTTTTCTTCCACTCCATTTCTCACAAAAAGCCAGCAAAAATTAAACTTCTAGCATTTCTACAAAACAGTTCAGGCTCTTTTTTAGAAAGTGTTGGGAAACAAGAGAAGAAAAATAAGAAGTATATCCCCTAAAAAGAAAACAAGGATTAATAAAATTATATGTTACCGGGATTGCTTGAGGGGAAACATGGTTTCAACATACTGTGTGCAGCTTGAGTTTTACTTTAAATCTTGCCTTCATTATTATTCCCGAAATTGATCAGTGCTATGTTGACAGGAGCAAAGCTATAGATGTGGTCTGTGCAATCTTACCTTTTTTTTCCATGTATACAACCTAAGATTCAAGTGTCAAGAATAAGTGGTGAAAAATAAAATGTGGGTTTATGCAATGGTCAGTCTGATAGGCAGGTGAATATATCTTCTAATATAAAGTATATCGCTGACTACTTCTAGCACCCTGAACACTTCATCGCTCTGTCTCCCTGTTGGGATTGTGGTTGTAGATCACCAACATTTGTAAGAAATTTCAAGGTTTAAGGAAAAATATCATTAGCAATAGTTTTTTTGGATACAGTAGGAAAAAGTAACTGGGCAAATGTTACAGGAGAAGGAAGCCCTCCTACATGCTGGGTGCTGAACATGGAAACAAATCATATCAGAAGGTACCTTTGGAGAAAAAATGCCATGAATATTTTTTTTAATCTTAGAGAAGAGGAACTGTAAGCAAATGGGTTAGGGTTATTAGGATGGATTATCCTATTAGGATGATAAGGCAAGTGATGATTATGAAATTTCAGAGTTAATGGACTCTCCTTATACCTTTTTGATATGAATACTATTACAGAAGTTGCAAAAACCCTTCCAGTAATAAAGGGTAAACCACCAGAGTGATTGAGTATTCTGTTGGTTCTGAAGTACCTTTCTTCTTTGTCACACTCCCTCGCTCCTTTGAAAGACTTTTTGAATCAGCTCAGCTTCTAACATTTTCCTTTGAAAGGTATTTTGTGTAGAGGTTTAGATTCTTTATCAAACTGTAGGCAATACGCTATTTCCGATGTTGAACACTATTTGTCCTGCACTAAATTAATTAAGAAATACTCAGTTTCTTTACTAGGAGAGGGAGAGAGTGCATAAGAAAGCAGGAAATGATCTTTACACATCAGCCTCTCTTAGGGAATAAGTGAATGCCAAGACTGCTGACCAGGCTACAGTTATAATGAGCTTTTATTAACTTTTCTATTAATGCTCCCCTTCTTTGTCTAGTAAGATCCCCTCCCTTCATATGGCAGCAATCCCAGGTGGATGACCATGCAGCAAAGAGTCATTTTTGCACAGCTAATAAATGTGGAAATAAGAAATGCCTTCCTTGAAGCTTAGCAGCACTGTCTGGAAATTTATCCTTTGCACACACTATTTCCAAATGTCTGGGAGCATTGTGAAATCTGGGTTCACATCAGTTAAAGTTTAAGTGTCTATTAAAGATTAGGAAGGAGGTGGGCCATTGCTGTGGGATCATAGTCTGTGGTTAGAGGTACAGTAACACTTTTGGTGTTTGTTAACAGCATCTTTCTGAAAACATTGTGAAACTAATGGCTTGGTGAGATCTTATTCCATTATTACTCTGGTGCGTTAGTACTGCTGAAAGCTACTCCAGATTGAGGCTATCAGAAGCAGAAGCATGACTGAACCTACGTTTCTGGTGAGACAAAAACTTTCTCTTGCTTCTCTTCCAAGCAAAATAACTTCAGAGCTTTTTGTGGCCAGCAAGTTCAAAGAGAGGAGATGAATTCCGTGGAGGGGTAAGGAAAGAGCTGACTCATTCCTGAAAAAACAATGAAGCTTATGGAAGAATTATTCCAGTTTAAGGTGTCTTATGTTTTGTCTTATGGATTGTAGAGAAGAAAAAAACTGTGTACCTAAACACCCTGGATATTAGGCAGAATGTTCTCTCAGGAATACCTTTTCAATAGAAGTGAATGAGAAGGCAAGATGAGCCACAGAGAGTGTGCAAGCTACACAGGAAGAAGGGTAAGATGCAAAAAAGGTTGTTAGTATAAATGACAAAAGAAAACTTGAAGCTGGACCTCACAGCTAAGTGCAAGTCTGCTAAATCTTCCTGGGAAGATCTCACCCACATCTCTGGCACTTCCATAGCAGATAACCTAATCTGACATTCACCTTGGCTGCATTACAGAAGTAATATTTTCAGCCGAACAAATTGTTGTTGAACAACAGCCCTATTGGATTACTCATGCTTTCCATTAGCTGGCATGCANACTAAGATACTCTCAGCCCCCTTTCCACTGTTAGGTCTTGCTAGATTTACTTCCAGGACAGTCAGTTCACTTACAGTACTTTGACGGGAAGCAAACCATCATTTTGAGCAATTTTGTAAAGCAGTTTTGTAAGTGTGTAAGAAGTAATTGTGGGGAAAAGTTGCCCTTGCAACTTTGCCTTCCAGTTTTTTAACTTTATAGAGAAAACGAGGGCTTCATTGTTATTGACACAGCTCCAGCGGGACCAACCTCTCTCCATCCTGGCCTACAACAAACAAAAGCCTAGATATGAATGAGAGAAATTTCAAAATGTTTGTGCAATGGGAACTTTACTTATAATAGCATCAAAATTACTGGATTATTAAATTGAATAAGGAACCATTCAGTTGCTCAGCTGCCCCTGGAAAAAGTGTTTAGCGAGAAGGGTGGGATGGTTTGAACCAACATTTATCCTCCCAAAAAACTGTCAGTCAACAATGTTTTTCTCTCTTCTCCTGAGAAACAGGATTCATCAGACTTCCTGAGCCAGTGGTGTTTAAAATATAAACAAATTAAATTAAAAACAATAGGTGTTTTTCTACAAAGGGGCTATTCATTTGTGTTTGGCTTTTCATTAAAAAAACCACAAAACACAAACTTACAAAATGTCTAACTACTAACCTGCACAAAAACATCCTTGTGTAAGGGAATATCTATTTTTTTCCCATCACCTTTTCAGCTTTTGATTGGTCTACTGCTCAATCAGCTTGGTCAGTAAAAAGTCATAAATCTAGCTGCTTCATTCTGCTCTAATTTTTGTGACACTTCCTTCTTTTGATCAGTGTCTTAGCCTATGAGTAGTTTAAAATTAGAGGACCTATATGCATAGTAGGGTGATAATGTGCTAGGCAGATGATAGGATTTGTGCTTTTGTCTGTGCTATCAGCTACAGACAGGCACTGGTTAAAGAATGCAAAATTACAACTCTGAAATATATTTCCCAGTTGCAACAATTTCATAATCAGAACAGTAAAACAAATACTACACCCTACACCGAAAGCAGCTAACAAAAGTCCCAACATGATGCCATGCTGTACCTTTGAATATTAATATGCTCTCTTTCATCCAAACAACCTCTGTCTCACAAACACTGTTGAACAATGCTTTTATTTTCATGTGTTAGGAACAGTGTGACATAATTTGCCCAGGGCTTCATTCAGCTGGTTCTTGTTTAGGACATTATGCCTTTGTCACTAAATGAAAATTGCCTACTACTATCAGTTCATACACTAGATATAAACGTACAGAGGGACAAACACGAATGAGAGTTACCCGCATCCATGTTTTGGGTTGGTGCCTGGAATTTTCACTCAATTACCAGAAAAACTCATGATTCATTTTTCAGTTCTCCTCTATCTAGCAGTGAATTTGAACACTTCAATCTTGTTGTAAAGCCTCAAGTTCATGATGTGAAAGGTCATTAGAGGCCCTTATGTATATCTTGGTGGATAGTCCCAGGAGAAGCAGGAACCCTGCTCCAGATAATTGTCTCAGATATTTTTCCTATAAGTTGTCCAGTATTCATTTTACTGCAAGGGTCTGGAAGTGTATTAGCACAGGTCGTTCAGCACTTTCTATTCTGTCTTCTCACTGATCTCCGTTTCTGTTTCCTGGTTGAAAAGGGTCTGTCTGTCTGTGAGCATTCTTGTGTGGAGGTTTAGTGTCAGCCTTGACTGTGGAGGTGTCATAGGGGTGTGCACCAGAGTGCCAGGAACTGGAGAGACTGGGGTGTCTGCATGTTGTCTGGGTGCATATGTCAGTGTATTCAATTGCTAGTAAACATTGAGCTGGTGTAGTGGTAAATAGAATAAGAGGTTTGTGAGCTGTGTATTGGGGTGGGCCTACTTGTGGCCTGGGTACTGTTGAGACCAGAAGGTCTGAGAGTTATTTACTGGACTGGCCATAGGTTCAAGCCAGCTACTTCAGAGACCAGGGGTCTGAGCTGGGTAATGGTAAGTTCCACTAGTCCGAACCAACTACCAGCGGTAGTGGTTTGTGTGCGTATGAGCGTGCATGAAGCAACTGTGAGTCAATCAGGTTCAGAGCTACTGCAGATGTATAAGATGTCTAAGGCCAGTTACTGTAGGGATCCATATCAAATATGTACATATATATACATATTGAATATGCGTATGCCTATATATTTATACATTTTTCACTAACAGACTTTCACACTGACCAGAAACAGAGGGAACAGGACAAGAATATTAATGCTGTCTATGTTTTTGTAAATGCCTTTTCTTCTGTCAGTGAGGCTGTCCATGTGTTCTTTTATCCATGTATTGTGCTATGTTTACATGTCAGTCTTCCTACTGTCCTGTGGAGAAGGAACTTCCTTACCACTGTTAGCCAGCTAGAATCAGCAGCTCTCAATACACACCAGCAAAAACTATTAGAACATAGACATGTGGGCCTTGAAGTAACATCCTTGCCACCGTACACTTGGGAAAGCTGAGGCAATTTACCTGGTGGGCCAAAGGCAGATCATCTCTGATTTTGACCTGCTGGAACAGTCACCACTCAAAGGCAGTGAATAAAACAGAGCATCTCTGGCTCAGGATGCTGAGGCAAAGAGGAATGGAGAGGAACAAAAGCCTTCCAGCTCAAGTAGCAAGGTGTCTGTGAGAGCAGAGAGATTATAAATGTCTAACACACCTCACTTCAGCAGGTAGAGATTAATATTTTGAGAAATATTCAAAGTGAAGACAACACAAGTTTCATGCTACGTGTCCCAAACCAAATCAAAGAAATCAACAGAACCAGGACACTTTTCTTCAAGAGAGAGTCATAGCTTAGACTGGTAGGCTATAACCCATAGGGTATAGTAAATACTATAATAACACATACTTTATCATGTCTTGTTATTTAATTGTCTTTCACACTGTACAGTTTTCCATTCTATCCTCTGCCTTGCTCCAAACCTACATATAAATAAATCACAACTAAAGAAAGCCTTTCTAGCATTTAACATTAAAGTCTTTAAGACAGACCACAGTGCAATTAAACTATTGTGTTGCTCGAGGTGCAGAATAACTTGGCATGTGGCTTTTCTTATACTTCACACTTCACTTGTGTCGAGAAACAATGCCAAATGGCAACATGTGAAGTCTGTGGATGGTGGCTAAATATATCTTATTGTGGCTAGTCTGCAGATCCTGCTTCCTTGCTTCAAGCACCACAATCCAAGCCAGAAGCTATGCAAAAGCAGGACGCCTGACTTGAGTTCCTCTGTGCCAGACAAATCCTAGAGAGATTTTCATCCTGAGTTTGCTAGTTCTAGGGAAACTTGTTAATATTATAAGCATTTTAAACTGGCACACATGGGGTATGGTGGAGGACACAGGATATAAATCCTGATATAAACTCTTACTGCTAGAGAAAAATACTGTAACGGTTTGGAGACTGCCCTGCCGAGCATCTCTGGATAGCTTTCTTTGACTGAAAGCCACCTGGAAAATCTTCCTGACTCAGCTGGAGTATGAAAACAACTTGCCAAAACATCAGCTCAAGCTCAGCTACTTGCAATACTAGTTATTAAGCTATTAATGGAAATGTAGAAGAGCGAAGTGAATGTATCAGGAAGTGTAAGACAGGGGAGGTGGATGCTGCCTTCTCTTCCTTTTGCTACAAAAAAATTGTATCATAAACTTCGGAGCGTCACATTTGTTCATTTTGTCTTTTTGTGTATGTTGAGATTTAAAAAAATTATATATATAACTGCATACAAAATAAAAATACATAAGCTTAAACACAGATGTATGTGTATATACTCTTCATGTGTCCACATAAGAGCAAGATCTAATGAACAGCTTGAAGTCTTCTGTGTAATTGCTTGCATTTCAGTAGGAATTGCTATGACATTATAATTCAATCACAACAAAATCAAGTTCGATTTTTTACTGTCATCCAAGTCTGCCTTTATGTGACAGGGACCACTGGAAACAGACATCCTCTTTGAAGGGAAACATGGCCCCCTTCTATCTTCTGCATCAAAATCCTGTGACTTGAAGAAGGCATACTATGATTACAATAGCACCACAATTTTCTACTTGATATTTTTGCAGTGTTAAATAGGATAGGCAATAGGGTTTTATTGTCCCGGGTCTTGTTCTATGTCTTAGCAATGACAAAAATGAGTTACCACGGTATGGAGAAAACAAGAGAAAAGTGGATAAAGTTCCTATTTGGGGAGAATTGTGCATACAGCCTGTCTTTTTTCTGGCACTAGTTAGCAGGATCTTTGACAAGCGTTCCAATTCTTCCCCATACCTGTTTTGGAGCAAGTGAATTCTCCATATCATTGTAAGTGGATTGTTGCAGTTGCTGGGATACATGTGTAGAAGCATGTATAATGAAAATAACTATACCTGTATGATGCATTAAGAGAAAAGGCTGAGGAATAATGCTGCTCAATTAGCAGTAAACAGAAAACAGAGAAGATGTTTTGGGAGCTGGGGTTGTTTAGCTTGGAGAAGAGAAGGCTCAGGGGAGACCTCATCGCTCTCTATAACTAACTGAGAGGTAGTTGTAGCCAGGTAGGGGTTGGTCTCTTCTCCCAGGCAATCAGCAGTAGGACAAGAGGACATGGCCTCAAGCTGTGCCAGGGGAGGTTTAGGTTAGATATTAGAAAGAAATTCTTTACAGTGAGGGTAATCAGCCATTGGAATGGGCTGCCCAGGGAAGTGGTGGATTCACCGTCCCTGGAGGTTTTTAAGATGAGGCTGGATGTGGCGCTTGGTGCCATGGTTTAGCAACTGTGATGGTAGTGGATCAAAGGTGGACTTGATGATCTCAGAGGTCCTTTCCAACCTGTCTGATTCTATGATTCTATGATTCTATGATCAAATTTCTGTTGCTTGCTATGAAGGCAGACATTCCTATTCTTCAAATGAATGGTTAAAAGGACTGAGAACACTTTAAGTGTTCTCTAAAGCTATTATGAGCTTTCAAACCAATAGCTGTCTTAGGAAAGACAAGCTAGAATCTTTAATTAAGAATGAACTGGCATACTTTCCCAATAAATGGGAGCAGAACGTCATGCTGCTGTGTAGAACTAAATGATAGCACTACTCCAGACTGGCAAACAACTCTAGTTGTTTTAAGGGCAGATTCTATATTATAAGTTCATGAGTGCCTGCTTTCTGTGGTACTGCATTATTTGACAAATTAGTGTTCAGAATGGGTCACAAGGCACTCTGGTTTAGAATACCTTTTCAGACTGAGCATTTTAAGATCTGTGTAAGCGATGCATTCACTTCCATAGCGTGTATATCAATAAAGCCTCCAATAACTTCACACTTACTTTATAAAGAATGGTAATTTTATTATTTGAAAATGTTGCATAAAAGTATATTTCAGTGTTCAGAATTTGTTCAGACATAAATATTGTTATTTTTTTTTCTTTCTCCTAAAAAATATCCTTGAAGTTCTTTTACTACTTTATTACTGGCTCATTTTTACCATCTTTTCCCCATTTTAATTAATTTGCTCTGACATAAAATATGCACATATAAATACAAAAAATAATGAATTCACTTAGAAATCATATTTATTGTACTGTAGCTGAAATGAACTGCTCTAATATCACTTAAATGTTTTCTTCTCCAAGCTGACTATAACCTGCAACATTATGATATTTTTAGACTATTAGAGAGAGGGTCAATCATGATTAATTTAGGATCATTAAAGAATGCTGGTAAAGATAGAGTGTGAATTATAAATAACAACAATCAGGGTATGCAAGTGAAAAAAATGAATGAAACCTGGTTTTCAGTGAATTTGAGTCTGGTTTCAACTTCCATGACCACCCCATCATAATCTCAGTTGCCACACTTAAGCCTATTTGTACCTCAAACTCCTTTTGCATCGAATTGCCTGCATCTCTACCTGACTGGATAGGAGGGAGTAGACAGGGACACTGGTCTAGATGAGAATTCATGCTAGGTTGCTACAACAGCTATGACCTCTTAAAACACATTGCTGAGACACAGCATTCCCCTGGAACAGGCACCAAACTCAGGCTCTCTTCAACTCAATTTTATGTATTTTTAATTAATAGATACTTGTTCTCTAGTTTCATTTTTAGGAGAGGAAAATATTAGGTGTTTTTAAATACCTCTTGCTTACCAGCAATTTAAGATAATTGCATTATAAGAGGAAAATATAATTATTTAATTATTTTTTCACTAAAGGAAAAAAAATTAAATGACCACGAATATGAGTCAGATAGTTCTTCTGGGGCTTTCTTTGGGGGTGTGTTTGAAATACGTGCAAACAGAGGGGCTGAAATGTGCTGCCAGGAAATATGTCAGAGTATGTGGTACTTTGGAGCCTTTGGTTTGAGGGTGGACTGGTAGGGAACTGTTATTTGTATTTGACTCTTCAGCAGAGAATTTGTAAGAAGGAAGCAGCTGTGGTTGTACAACTGCTGGCCTATCCACAACTGCAGGTCAGTGGGCAAAGGTGCTAATGGCTTGCCTATTAGTGGGTATTGTGATGTAAACATCCAGAATGTAATTTCCCATGAAAGGAGCAAAAATTGCTATATGATAGCTGTGCCCAGAACAGTAGTGATGTAAAGAACCCTTTACAACACTTCTGTCCCACTGAGCCTTTCCTCTATACACCACACTGTCTCTAATAACAACCTTGAACACGAGATTTCTCAACCGAAATGCTCAATATTGTAGTAGGAAAAGGGTCACTGAGTCTGAACTACATGCAGCAAAGTCTAAGTGCTTAACAAAGGCCTTTTGATGAAAGTTGTTTTCTGTATGCAACTGGATCCCTTTTCATTGCCTCTCTTCTTACCCCTTGCTTAAAGAAATAGGACTCATGCACATTCTGAAAATAAAAACTGTCAAAATGCTGCAAACCTACACATCTACAAGCTTTGCAGCTCTGTTGCTGCATAATGAAGGAATTTTTATTATTACAATAAGAAAGCTGAAAATTTAATAAAAAAAGATAAGGTAAATCTTTTCTCAGTGTCAAACATATAACATTTGTCATAAAAGTATACTGAGATGTTGAAAATATTATTTCCTTTAAAAATGGACAATCATTGGACAATGAGACTACATTTTTAACATGTTTAAATTTGTAATAAACTGCTGAAAACATTTAGGTAGAAGGGAGGTTGTGATCATAGTATTTTAGGAGTCTGTGTGTTTGAGTTTAACAATCAGACATTCTTGCTACACGGAAGAGAATATGATCCTCCATTGGAAGCATTCAATGAGAAGTGAATGTTTTCATTAAAGAAATTCTGAGGACTGATTTATGGCCCTCTGGTTGCATCTCATACTGGAAAAAGGAAACCGTACAAAAAAAGTTGCTTAGAGGGAGTTCAGCATACTTTCCAAAGAGCCATCTAAGAAGTTTTCTTTTAAACTAAATAAATTCTAGACAATAGCGTTAATTTTAGCTGCTTTTCCATCTTTAAACTGCTTTGTGACTGTATTTCTTTACGTTTCTGATGGAGCTTTCTGAAGATACAAACTCCTAATGAAAAGACAGATGTTAAACTGATATATCAAATATGTAGGAAAACACCTGGAAGTATCAGTATTTGCAATCTGAGTTAGGTCTGAAGATTTCCTCATAAACTGAGATCCTGTTTTACTGAGCATTATTTAAACACATTGCTGGTCTGAGTGTTTGCTTGTAAGGACTTAAATTTATATTAATCAAAGGCATTACAAGAAAATGGGTTTAAAATCATATTCCAAATGGCCCAGAGATATGAAGAAGCAAGTGAAGTGAAAAAAAACTCCAACAATTTATGACATCCTTACTTCAGAAATAAGCCTATCATGTCTAAAGACAACCTACTACACTGTAATGAATTTTGAGTATACGACATTTTCTCTTGAGTAAATATTTTGTGTGTAGTTATATAGTGAACTAGTTTGCATTTCCCTTTCCCATATTAAGACCTGCTTCTGAACAGTTTATTTTCCCAGCATACGTAAATGGACACCGTGTCTTAAGTTGATAATGAGAATAATAAAAAAATGGGAAATTTGTACATGTTTAAAAACCTGTATCTTACCCAGAAACAAGTTAGTTAAGCGAGATGTGTAAGATGTGTTTTGCATCCCTGAGGTGTTCAAGTGAGATAAAAGCTCAACATCTTACTCCAAATGCTCACTCTTCTTGGAGAAATTCGAAGATAGAGCCAACCTCCTCTGCTGTTTCTTTTCTGTATAAAAAACTAAACCAATGTCTCAAATAAAAAGACTCCTGCATCGAGTGGGAGGAAAAAATTAGTGTTGTCAGGGAAAGAACTAGATAATTTTCAATACAACATTCCAGAAAATGTATCTATGGAACATGTCCAGTTCCAATGTACTAACCAGAGAACTAGCTGCAGCTGTTTATTATGACTGGTTGCGCCTGTTTGATAGTGTGGAATCATATTTGCATAAAGATGAAGGGGAAGGTGATAGAGAATAGAGTTTAACCATGCTTTTACTATTAATTAAAGGTAATTTCAGGGAAATTAGATATAATTTGTTAAAGAATTCTTTCCAGTAAATGGTAACTCTGATTTCATAATTACAAGACACTGCTATGGCTTTCAAGGCCACGTCTAAAGGGGTGGTGTCCCTCACTAGACAGATCTAATGTTTCTGTGAAAGACAGGTGTTTTGTTAGATTTCAAGTATACCCTTTCACACCTGCAAAGCCTTAACCATAGCAGTGATGCTACGGATCAGGTGCTTTTCCCTCTCTCCAGACAAGAAACTGGCCCGGGTATTACTGTATGGTATCTGGGAGCCTTTCATTTATCTCTGCAGATGGGCTTTGAGACTGGCCATAAGGTGCTTTTTCAAACTTCTAGTGTGGAAAGAAACTCAGGCCTGGAAGAAAGTTCATTAGAACAATCAGGTAAGGTCAGACACAGAAAAGCCAACATCCAAGCTCATGACAAACAAACATGGTGGCTATGCATGCAATTGCATGCAAGCAAACAATTTATAGTAAAAAAGCTACTTCACTAAGGTTGTGTAACCATTATCTATTCTTTTCATACTTGGATCTGGGGCAGGGACCTTAATATACAGAAAACAGCAAAAAAGTAGCTATAAAAACTGCAAAATAGATATTGAAAAGATGTCATGTTATTGACAGCTGCCAGAAAAACTCCAATTGAAGGCCCTTTATTCCCTTAAAGTTTGAAAGTTTGCTATTTATTCTGGAAAATAATAATGGATGCCTTCAGAAAGGTTTATTTTTAATAAAACAACAGACTTTATTTGTGATTGCACCTACACAGTTCTGATATTCCATTATAGAACACAAAAATTTGTTAAAGGGAATTTGTCACAGAGCAATCTCTCAGACTTTGTTCCTTTGCATTTCCATGTGTTAATTTGGATATTCTCCACTCCGTGAAATTTATAACCATTAAGGAGAAGTTAATAATGGCTCTGAGAAGGGTAAAAAAAAGGAAACCTACTGAAAGAGAAAAGAAAGGGGAAAAGGTCTACATTCTCAGCAGGAGCTTAGTTAATTATCTGACTCTTTTGGAGCCACCTGTGGCACATGACACTACCTCAGTGAAACAATTAGTGTTTTCAACACTAAGGGGAAAAAACAGGAATGGCCAAATACCAAAGTGTTTGACATAGTGCTTACCTCTGAAGTCCAACTTTAGTTAGAGCAGGCCTGAAATACTGCAGATATAGATCTTGTTGTTTTTGCTTTGGTTTTAAATAAGACATTCTTTCCCTGAACCTACAGAGTGAGAGGACAGGAAAGTTTTGTATAAGGTAGAGTTTAGAAAAGCCAAGCTGTTGTGCAGTGCATGCAATGAATCCAATTGTGCTGTTCTATTTATGAATCCTTCTGCTCTGAACTCTGATACAGAAGAGGAATGGCCCTATGTTCTTTCTTTCTCTGCTCATTTGTTACTGACTTTACTCTCTATTTGGGATACCTGTGTAGTCCTTGGCCAAAAATTGCTTGGGCTGTAACATATTTAAACCATTTGAAACCAACAAATCAATCTGCATATGCAATCTGAGCATGGTGGATCTACTTCTTTTTTTTCCCGTAAGTCAGTCAATCTCATCTTGATCCCTGGGAAGGTGACGGAGCACCTAGTCCTTGAAACCATTTCTAAGCACATAAAATATGACAAAATGATGAGAAAATCATCAGTAGCATGGCTTCACACAGGGACATAATGATTGGCCAAATTTACAAACTTCCAATATGAAATGACTGGCCTAGTAGACGATAGGAGAGCAGGAGATATTGCCTACATGACTTCTGTAAGGCCTTTGACACTGTCTCCCGTAAGATCCTTGCAGACAAGTTGGGCTGAGTAAAGTCAGTGCTATGGGCTGAAAACTGGCTGAATGTCCAGGTATGGAGAAGAGTGATCAGTGGAACTAAGACTAGTTGGAGGCCAGTAGCAATGATATAACCCAGGGGTCATTACTGGGTCCAGTTCTGTTAAATATTTTCATTAATAACCAGGCTGATGAGGCAGAGTATATCCTCAGCAAGTTTGTTGCTGACAGGAAACTGGAAGGAGTGGCTGATCCTGCTGCAACCCAGAGGGACCACAACAGCCCAGAGAGATGGGCCAACAGGAACCTCACGAAATTGAGCAAGAAGTGCAAGGTCTTGCCCTTGTGGAGGAGTAAGTGAACACATTACTGTATACTGGGGACTGCTCAGCTGGAGAGCAGCTTGGCAAAAAAGGACCTGAGGGTCCTGGTGGACCCAAAATGGAACATGAGCCAACAATGTGCCCTTACAGCACATTAAGGCCCCTCACTACCTGAAAAACATTGAGGTGCTGGAGCATGTCTAGAGAAGGGTAACAAAGCTGGCGAAGGGTCTGAAGTACAAGTCTTATGAGAATTTGCTGAGGGAACTGGGATGGTACAGCCTGGAGAAAAGGTGGTGGTGGGGGGGGGAGACCTTATTGCTTTCTAGAACTACCTGGAAGGAGGTTGTGGCAAGGTGGGGTTCTTGTTACTTCTCCCAAGTAACAAGCGACAGGACAAGAAGAAACAGCCTCAGGTTGTACCAGGAGAGGTTTAGATTGG
>VYXB01000135.1:409240-474136 GCA_013397135.1 Pachyramphus minor
CCTGGAGAAGAGGAGGCTCAGGGGAGACCTCATCACTCTCTACAACTCCCTGCAAGGAGGTTGTAGCCAGGTGGGGGTTGGTCTCTTCTCCCAGGCAACCAGCAGTAAGACAAGAGGGCACAGTCTCAAGCTCTGCCACAGGAGGTTTAGATTAGATATTCGGAAGAAATTCTTTAGAGAGGATAATCAGGCACTGGAATTGGCTGCCCAGGGAGGTGGTGGGTTCTCTGTTCCTGGAGGTATTCAAGAAGAGACTGGATGTGGCACTTTGTGCCATAGTCTAGTAACTGCGGTGGTAGCGGATCAAGGGTTGGACTTGATGATCTCAGAGGTCTTTTCCAACCTGGTTGATTCTATTATTCTATGGTTCTATGATTCTATGAGCCACTGGCAGTATCACAAAATATCAGAAGTGGAGGTAAGGCCAGCCCAATTTCTGAACACTGTCCCAGTGTCCAGATATGACTTACAGTGGTTAAAGCCTTCTGTGATTTATTGCTGATAGAGAAATGAGGAGCAGTATATTTAATTCTCTCCATATAAACTATTCTTTCATCTTCACAAATGTTTGAGGGATGAGTCCTGAAAAGTATATTTAATGATTATTTTCATGGGTTTTTGTGCTGCATTTTTTATTGCTGTCATGACTACAGTTGTCATGTGGAAAAACAGGTCCACTGCTTGCTCTTGATACTAGGTATTACTATTCAAGTAACACAGCATCAGAATAAATAAAGCATCATTGTTTTCATATGGTTAATTTTCTACAGAGTCCTGAAAGTCTGCTGGAAATTTAAAATGTGCGGACAGTGAAAGTTGCTGTTTGTGTGCTGTTTATGTCTTCTAAAATCCCATAAGATTTACTTTGTTTTAGACTCTGAATAGTCAGCTTGGCTGCTCTTTTGTTGAAAATCTGTCATGGAGAGCCAGTCTTGACCTGAAGCCTTTTTCTTTGTTTATGTGTTTTAAAATACTCATTATGATCAGTACTTAATAGTCAGGCCTTCTGCATTCAAAGTGAATTTAACTTGTATTGCTGTTGAATAATAGGCCACTGTGAAATGCTTCAAAACTAAGTTACCAGCAAAATTATTTTAAGCTAGAGGACTAGAAAAAACCAATCCAAGGTTTTTATAACAACATTGTGTTCCTTCCTCCTCATAAAACAGACAATATCTCCAAGACCATTACTAAGCTGCCTCATGTACATCTAGAAACGTGAAGGCATCTGACAGGGTTGTCAAAAACCTGAACCAATAAACTTCTTTTTCTGGGGCTCTCTGAGGATTTATGCATGTGTAGCTTGTGTGGAAGAGACTATGAAATGGAGGTCTTGGTCATCACAGCTTGCTCGTCACTTTACTCCAGGACACTCATGCAGTATTGGAATTTAAAAAAATTATCCTACATGTACTCATGCTCTTCACTTATCAGTTAAAAAAGTTTAGAACTCAACTCTAATAAATGTGATATCTTCCTTTTTCCTGACTGTAGTACTCAGATTAACCTTAATGAAAGCTTGAAGAAATAAATTAAAAAGAATGTTTAGCATCAAAATTGAAACAAACATGCAAACAACTAAACTACATGCTACTCTGTCCCCTTAAAATACTTTCTGAGAAGAGCATTAATGCACGTCCTCAGCTCTGAATACTCGTTCTCTCCTCTTCCCCATCTTCCCTTTTTAACAGTTATTGCTAAACTGTTGGACTGAATTTTCACAGCACTAAGAGAATCTTGTGCAATTTACAGACTAGAGATGCTGACTACATGCAGAAACCTGGAATAAATGTGCTGAGTTTCTCATCAATATGGGATGTACTGTATTGTTCAATCAGTATTTCTGAGTTGTCATGTGCCAAAATACCTTTAATTTAAATACAGATGTAATACTTAGCTGAAACAGGACTTGAGCAGAACTTTTGAAAGTTGAGTGTTTCCACATATGTAAAAACTAAATGACTATGATTCAATTCACTGAATGTTATTTATACCTCAGAACTTACTGTCCTAAAAGTGCCTGTCCCATTGGAAATATGATTCAGATGCCCCGAACTGAATAAATATTTTCCTTTTTCCTGTGTAAAATATGAAACAAAAGACAACTGAAAACAACCTCATTAAAACAGTTCCTTTGTCCATCTTTGACAAAGTAAATTGTAAAGGCACATGGCAGTTTCCCTACATAGGTGGTCTACTTTATGTGCTAACCTCACAACGACCTTTGAGATACACTGTGAGTTATTGATGGGTTCTGAGGATTTTTAAGTCACTGAAAATCAACATATTGTGTAATGAGAAATATCAGGTTCTCAGTCTATGAGAGACTAAGTTTACAAGTTCAAGAGATTTCTTTCAAAAACATTGTTTTTCTTTGGCCAGTTCCTGTTGTACTTGAGCTAGGTGAGTTTAACCACGATGACTCTTCTGTGTTGGGCAATGTTCTCTTACTTAACCTTTCAGGAAGACATAAACAGGTTTTGATGATCAGTGCAGAGAGCTGATCTAATCAATGTGTGCATGTGTGATCTTTAAATATGCTCCAGGATGACTATCAGAGGTGTTTCTTTTAATATTTAGTGGTCCTAGTATATTTTGTTATTCTTTTATTGTAGGCTGAATATCTTTGCATATATGAAGGCAGGCAAGAGAATCTTCTTTTGGTGAGAAAAAAATAGATACCATGGGCTAGACCCTCAGCTGGCAAAAATTATGCCTGCTCTGCTGGCGCTGGAGACATACCAGCTTATTTCACAGAGGAAGCAGCCATATGTTCTTTCTGACCTTCTTTTTTAGAAGCATCTTTATAGAGTTTCAAATGTGTTTCATATCCTTAGTCCTGGAAGGAGAACAAGCCAATACTTGAGTATATGACAGCTTTTTAAATACAGTAATTCAATGATGCCTGTTAATCAGTCAGCTGACTTCCATGGAAAGTCTTTACAAATGAGAAAACAGAACTTTCAGTTGTTAGACTCTTAGACTGATTTTTTTTTTTTTTTAATATACTTAGTGTAATTTTTTCAGTGCCAAGTAAAAGCAGAGGCATTTTCCACCCTCTAAATCTTCCAAACTGTCATTACCCATAGTCTGAGACAGTTGCGAGAGAGGAGCTGAACTACTTCAGGGTCTAATGTGGTCTCTCTGAGGGCTGGGTCTGTCATTGCCCAGTGACATAATTTCATTAGCTGTACAAAATCGTTAGGCTGGTACAGCTTGCTTACAGACACTTACTTACATTCCTACTACCTATATAGGAAAACAATTTTTAATAGCAGATAGCAGAGACAGGATGGAAATGTTCTTGCTTGAACTGGTGCCACATGGCTGCATTAGCCCATTTAGGGGTGAGCCAGGGGCAGAAACTCCACAGTCATTCATCAGTCTGCCATATTTATAGTTGATTGGCACAGAAATAATGCCAAATTAGCAATAAATGGGAGGAAAAAATTTCCCCAGAGGTATGCTTCTGAAATTTGTTTCCTTAGTTCTATTTAATAGGCCAGGGAGAACCACTATATCAGCCCATCTCACCTTCTGTACATCACAGGTCATTAAAACTTCATTGAGTTATCCCTATACACAACCCCAAAGCTGTCAAAGGTTTTCAGCATTTCTGCAGTCTGAAAGAAGTAAGAGTGTCCAGAGAAGGAACATGAAGGATCCTGGTACTGCTGACACCTGAAGCTCTAGGCTTAGCAGAGTGCTATGTGTATGAAAGGTTTGTCCACACAACCTCAGAAGATGAACCAAACTCCACATTGCAAAGTACGGCTTAAAAACTCTCACAAAAATGGACCTGTTAGTCCTTGTTGATCTACTACGACAAGAAATTCACTCTTAATCTCTATGGATATGAAGATGTTTCAGGTGAGTGCCAGGGGAAAGGGTTATAATATAGCAGACCTATAGTGTGTCTACTAGGAAGAACTAGACTTTTACCATATGACAAAGCATGCCTGTACCGTTAAACTGTCTTTGGCAAGGATTAACATAATCACCACAGTATAGGAGGAACAGATCTGGAACAGCACATTTGCACCTGAGTGGTATTCCAGCTCTTCCCCGGAACAAGTTACTGTGGTTGGACTATAAAAAATCTCTGCTTTATAGCTGTATTTGTATACCATGTGAAAGACAGAAACATGATTAGAATCTGCAAACCCTGTCTCCTCTGTTCTGGTTTGCAGTCAGGAACAATATGTGCCTCTGTGCTGTCCTGGTCCTTGCTAACAAATTTTTCTCAGTGACATGTTATGCTCTTGCCTGCTTTCTTTCTCTTCCCCTGCTCCTCAGTGGTTTGCAGCCATATCTAAATGTTCCTGTCAACCTACCAGCCAAGCTGGAAAGAGTGATACTGTATGGGACAGCATGGTTATGTATATACAGATGTAAAACCAGAAAGGAAATAGAAAAAAAAAAGGAACTTCAAAATGCATCACTTCAAACCATACACCTAGATTGCAGAAGTTGAAAAAGGTCATGAACAACACAAATCTAACCAAATCATCTATGTGGGCAATAGTGTAGTGAAACCATGGCCACTTCATATTAAGAAGTTTCTACCAAGCTTTATGCTGCTAAAAGAAAACAGAGAAAAACGGATGGGGCATAACCGGGTGACAAGTTGACCTGGGTGAAGAGGAGCTCATGTGAGATGATCAGCTGGTGAAGTAAATCTTAGTGACCCCTGCTTCTCTTCTCAGATAGCAGCACACTGAGTGACTACACCACAGTCCTTTCATGAGTATGGGATCAGATTGCCTTATTTCCTGCTACAGTCATCACATTTTATACTGCACTTACACTGATGTTTATAACACAGTACACATGTGCTCTTCAGAATCAAGTCCACAACATTCAATTATGAAACACCAGATATTGTGTTCAATATTGCTTGTTTCAGTATTTTACATTGCTGAATGTGAGCTTCTGCTTTTTTCCACATGAGAAAAAACCCAAACACAAAACCCCCAAAGGAATATAGTTTGTATTATTCTGTGAAAAACATGTGTTCTAACTGATATGCCAGATCCAACATGCCTCTTGTTGTCTGACTTCGCACTGTAATATGGCCATTAGGTGGTATTTTGAATTCTAGTTCTCAAAAACTCATAAAATGCTAATTAATTAAGGTGGCTAGTTCTCAAAATACAAATAACTAAAGGCCATTAAAAAATCCGTAATGAGGAAAAAACAGTGGAATAACTTTCAAAGCTATGACAGTGCTCTGTAACAATAATGAGTAAATGTCTACTGATAACAAAGAACAGCATTACAGAAGGTTAACAGCTTTGAAATTAATAATGCTTGTTAATCTCTAGGTAAGGTTTAATAATCATTTGATAATCATTTAATTTACAATAACTCTCTTTATTAAATCTAAATGAAATATTATGTTCCCTTTTTGATATTTGTATCTTTAACTATGCTACTGGGAGTTGGGTAGCTAAAGCCTTGTTCTTAGTATTGAGACCACATAATCTGAATAGGAACCTTAATTAAGTATTAGCAAATATATTTTACTTGGCAGCAGAAAGAGAAAGACAAAGTCTTGGATCTGGACGGAAGCCTCAGATCTACTGGCAATACTTAGGAGGGAGGAAGGGCTGTGATTTATGCTTGATTTGTTTTGCTGGAATGAGGTGCAGCAGCTAAGTTTAGATACTTGCATCTTGGGCCAAACTTTAAAAAAATTTTGGGGGGGGGGGGGTGTGGAGCAAGACAGAGAGAGAGAGAAAAATCAATCAGCAGTTGACTTAGATGTCATTTGCTTGTCTGTGTTCTACTACTTAACAATTAATTGTGGTTGTGAATAGTTTCTGGTTGCAGATTGTGTTCCTTTTCCCATCCACTGACATACTAAATAGTCAGAAATAATATTAACTGGGTAAATATTATTCTTTTTCAATTAAAGAGTGGATAGATTTTGAAAATCAAATATAAACTTAATGTCTTAATCTAAACATCTCTGTGTTTGTGAATCCCTTTCCCCTGTTTTTATTACTAGTTCAAGCTTACCAGTTCAGTTTGGGTAGAACCAGTAAAACAATAGGGTCATGATTGAATACAGTGTTAATGCAACACTGATGTGCCTCTCGGCTATGCCAGAATATCTATGTACTCCTGTCTTTAGTCCAGCTCTTCAGTCCTACTGCACTCAAGAAGTAGAGCATGAGAATGGGAAATGGGTTCTGTATTGCCTCTTGCAGTATAAGTTTACCAGTTCAGCTTGATCTGATAGTCCATATTCAAAGTAGAAGAGCTATTGCAAAGTGCAGAATGCAAATCCTGACTTTCTGGTCTCATAAAATCTGTGGTGATGGGAATTAAATTTGTCATTTCCTTGGGTTGCAGAACAACAAAACTAAAAAGAAGGAATCCTGACAACCCTAACACTCTTCCACAGTTTTAAGACTTTTCTCATTTTGCATGCATTGCATGAAAAATGTATGAGCCAAAAGTAATCATGTATGTCAGCGAATGTCAGTACTAGCGTACCAAATTTCCTCTATCAGATAAGGGATACCTTTGTATTTTTTATTTTCTTATGTCTTGTTGATCTTTCATAATATGAGCAACAATAAAAAGCTAAATCATTTAAATAGCACAGTTGTTAATTTCTGAAAGTGGCGTGATTTAAGCCCAGATGGAAATTAAGGACCATGCAACCACCTGCTCAACCTCTCTCTTTCCCCAGTCCAATCTGGTGGAATGGGGAGGAGAATC
This sequence comes from Pachyramphus minor, assembly GCA_013397135.1. Taxonomy (NCBI): domain Eukaryota; kingdom Metazoa; phylum Chordata; class Aves; order Passeriformes; family Tyrannidae; genus Pachyramphus; species Pachyramphus minor. The sequence continues at coordinate 415,970 of VYXB01000135.1, forward strand.
AAAGTAAGGCTTGTAGACTGAGCTAAGAACAGCTTAATAATAAAAAAAAAGTGAAAAAACAGTCATAATGGTAAATTATAATAACAACGATAATAATGAAGGAAAAAACAAGTGATGTATAATACCATCACTCACTACCCTCTGACCAGTGCCAGAGCCCCCTTTCTGAACCCAGATCAGTTTCCCTTCTGGGTAACTCTTCCGAGTTTGTATACTGTACATGATGTTCTGTAGTGTGGAAAATCTCTTTGGTCAGTTTGGATCACCTGTCCCAGCTATGCTGTCTCCCAGTTTCTTTTCTGTACCTCCTCACTGGCAGAGCATGAGACAAGAAAAAAGTCCTTGACTTTGGATGGCTTAGCAAAAAAAACAAAACACCAGTGTGTTATCAACACCGTGCTCATTCCAAATTCAAGGCACAGGACTGTAGCAGCTATTGAGAAGAAATTAACTTTATTCTGTCTGAAACCAGGACATTTTTTCACACTGAATCTTGTGAGAACACAAGGAAATACAGCAAGAAGTTGCTATCATTATCCAAGGTAAAACATGTCAAGAAATTACAGAACAGAATAAAGAATTAGTGTGTTGGGACTTTTTCTTCAACATGGGAAAAACTGTTTTTGTTGAATACTTAAATTACTGAAAACCTGTATTTTCCAGACAGACACTATACTCATCTCTCTTTTCCACTGCTAAAATTCCACACAAAACTATTTCCAACTATTTTGTTTTGGCTTCCTGCTAAATGATAAAACCCAAAACCCAGTAAAATTACTCTTTTATATAATAAAAGATCTGCCAGGAGCAAAAATGTACAAAGTAGATGAAATTAGCCAGTAATCTTAGTAATTAAGAAAGAGTAATAAATACCCTAGAGAAAACTGTTAAATTATTCCAGGTTAATAAGAAAAGCACACCCTTTTAATTTTGTTTCTAAAACATGAATGCTGCTCAAACTCCTAAAGAAACAAATATGAAATCCCAATAAACTAATGGTAGAGTATTTGCCAGATGTAGGTGAAAGTGTCTTCTAAATAGCTCTCAAAAAATAACAGCAGATGATTTTTTTGTAAATAACTAAATGCCAAAGTAACTATTTTATGATAGTATGATTTTTTCATTGGCCTTTGCAGAAGTATTTATTTGTATTGTTCCTTCAGAAATTTTTGTCTGAAATTTTGAAACATATTACAGGGTAATTGGGTTCAGCTTCATATTACTGCGATGTTGTACAGTTAATACAAATTCATTTTATAGATGGAGAAAATAATTTAGTTGGGATAGTCATCCAGCAATCCTTTCTTAAAACTATTGCTAGGTCTTTGTTCATAATATCAATTCTAGACTATGATGACTAGACCAGTTCATTAATATTTAATTGCTATATTGTTCTTGATAGATTATGAAGTAAGTAAATACAAATAGGAATTGACAATTTTGCATATTGAGTTTGTGGTAAGAAATATGCTAGAAGGGAAAGAAAATGAGTACTAAGTTAAGAAGAATTATTTAAGAACATAGAAAACAACAGGGTAAAAAACCCGATATGTAAAACTCTTTTAAATAATGTTATTTCACTGCACATGTCTCCAGTGATCTCTTAGTCAAAAGGCAAACTGGTGTGCTTTTCATGTCTTTTATGAAGATTCTCTGTTCCAATTGGGTATCTTATTCTGAAGAAGCTTAAAACACCAGCTTTTAAATACTGACATTAACGCTTTCAGTTTCCCATTACTGAGGATCATGCAACCATAGAATGATTTGTAAAGGTTGTAAAGGACCTTGAAAGACCTTCTAGTTCAAACCCCACTGCTATGGGCAAGGACACCTTCTGCTAAACCAGATTGCTCCAAGCCCCATACAACCTGGCCTTGAACACGTCCTAAATGGGCACTGTGGTGGTGTATTCCCTTCACACGCCCATGTCCCCTAACCCCCCCCCACAGGCTGCACTATGATCTGAGAATCAGTGATTCTTTAAGCTATGAATAAACACTCATTCATAACAGGCATCCTGGGCAACCTGTTTCAGTGCCTCACCACCCTAACAGTAAAGAATTCCTCTGTAGTATCTTACCTAAACTTTTAGCTTCCTGTACTTTAAAACCATTCGCACTTATTCTAACACTATCTACCATGTAAAAAATAGCTCTTCCTCTTTTTAATAAGCACCATTTAAGTACCAAAGGGTACTTAAGGTCTCTCCAGAGCCTTCTCTTCTCCAGGCTGAACAACCCCAGCTCTCTCAGCCTGACATCACAGAACTGTTCCAGCCCTCTGATAAGTTTTTGGGCCCTCCTCTGGATAGGTCTGTGTGTTTTATGTACTGAGGAGTCCAAGGTTGGATACTGCAAGTATGGGAGCAGAATAAAGGGACAGAATCACTTCCCATAAACTGCTGCCTTCTTTTGATGCAGCCCAGAATAAGCTTGGTTTCCTGGGTGGCGAGTGCATATTGTCAGATGATGTCTCATTTTTCAGTGGCTGATATTCCCACAGTGCTGCTCCTAATCCACTCAGCTTTACAGTGATGTTTCCAAATGATAATCAGTGTCAGGGCTGGGAGTGCACAGGAAAGTGTTGTGGCAACTTTTTTCGGGTGTAGTCTATTGGAATTGCTCTGCTTAAAAAGATTTGGTTTTCAGATAGATTTTCCATGCCAAAACCAGAAAACCAAACCAAACCAAAACAACCCCCCAAAAACACTCAACAAACAAACAAACAAAATCCAAACAAACAAACAGAAACAAAAAACCAACCAAACAAAAAACCCCACACTAAACCAGAAAAAAAATAACCATTTCTGTTCCCAGATGTGGTACAGTCATGTTTATTGATACTTGAAGACTGATCTAAATATCATAAAAACTGATAGAAGCTTGTTGTCTCCTAATGGTGCCAATTTATCAGCCAATACTTCTGGTCACTCTGCAGAGGACACCATTTCCCACAATTTTCAGCAATGTACCTTTTCCTGTTGGTGTTGTACGTGGTTGGGTGTAACAAGATTTTGTCAGGCATCTTCTGTCAGTCTGAAAAGCCTGCCATGTAAGAGTGATCAGCAAATGCAACCCAACCAGCCGGGAAACTCAATCAGCCAGAATTCTTCTGGATATTTTTCTTCTCTTTTGTTTGTGTGTGGTTTTTTGTTTGATTTTCTTGTTTGTTTTCGTACTGGTGTTTTTTCTCTATCATTTGGCATTAAGGGATGCCCATTTTCATGGCAGATTCTTGTTTTTGGAAAAGACTCCCTCCTCCTCCCTTCCCAGCCCCAGCTTCTTTTTACTGGCTGAAAGGCAGCTTGCCTACTCTTTGCACTCCTAAGTAAGAGCCTAAAACAGCCCTGGGAGAGGATCTGAAGGTGTTACATGAGACACATACCACCCGGAACAGAGGGAAAAGTAAGAAGCAATCCCACCTCCAAAGTTAGTGTGGGCTTCATGGAGAAACACTGCTTGCCTGAAGGGTGGCAGAACACACTGATGTCAGACCAGGCCATGCCCTTACTCCAGGGCTCTGGTTCTACACAGCAGCATAAGCCCAATAACACTGATTTCTTAAATATAATTTGAAAATAAGGTAATCATCCTGGTAAACTTCCAGTCTTTCTCATTCAGTCTTCCTTCTGCAAGCAAGTCCCAGAAGAAGTTCTTTTTATCTTGGTCTTGTGATAACACCTGGGAGCTAGTGTGCTAGAGGTGGCTTTCTTGTCATGGCATGCTTCTGTGGTGATATTAATAACAATACAAGAAAAGTAAGTGTGATATTATTAGGACTATTAAATTAATCTGATTTGAAAAGAACAGTTTATCAGTTTTCACATGACAAAGAAAACAGGAAATAAAAGTATGCAGAAAAATTTGAGGGCATGTCTGAACTTTACTAGGCAGCACTGTCATCCCACTCATTGAGAGGGAATCAAAAGAAATTAAAGAATGTACTTTGTTTCCAAATTCCAGATTGACAGGTCTGCTTTTAGACATTTTTCAGTCTCCAATTTTGTCTGGAAGGTGTTTTTTTTCCATTTTAATGTATAATTTTGCCTAATCATGGAAGTAAAGTTTTGTATGTTCAATATACACTTCAATTTTTCACTCTAGTAAGGTATTAAAAAAATCAGAAATTCCTGGCTGCAGGAATAGAAAAAGTTCAAAGTTCATCTTATAATCATAAGCAGGCATCTCACTCCCTCTCCTTCTTCCTTCATTCTCTCCCCCTCCTCTCCACTTTTGTCTCTTTTTCTTCCCCCCACCGCTGCAAGTGGTCGGAATTAAGTATTCACTTTTTCTCTCTTCCTCTGGATGAGCTCTAATTTCATAATATGATAGTTTTATCAAGAAATAACAACTTTGATTTGGCATAGGACTATATAATTTTATAAAATATACAGAAATAATTTCAAAGTTTGGACTAAGGAAGGAGGGAATACTGCAGCTTAGTGAAAGCATATGTTGCTCACAACCACATTCAAATTCAGCTCTTGCCAAATCACATTACTTCGCTAGAACTCCTTTAAATTTCCCCAGTGAGGCTCATATGGCAGGATCTGTGTTCACTATACAGTATTAAGGAGGTTTCTAGGCCTTTCTTTACCTTTTCTCTTTATTTCTTTTATCAAATGATTATGCCATTTAAACATTCACAAATCAAGAACTCATTTTACCTTTTGGGTTTTCTTTGAGAGAGTGATTCCTGAAAGCAGAGTTTCTAGAAGACATAGTAACATTTGAAAAAACTTAATCACATATACAGACAAGTTTCTGTTGAACTCTCTGCTGGAAGCTGATGGCTTTGTTTTATAGTGAGGCACATGTAGTGTGTGTAAAGTATATCTGACCACATCAGAGCTTGAAATCTGAGTACAGCAGCAATGAAAGATCTAGAGCTGTCCAGAACTATCCAGGTTTAGTTCAGAAAGCATCTATAATTTTTATAAAAGAACTTACAAATTTTTCAACTGTTTTTGTAGGTACAGGCTATTTTAAAAATTGAGGAAGAAAAGATATATGAATCCTCTTATTACTGTTATCTTAGACAAAACCTGTAAAAAGAATAGATTTTTTTTTTCCCCTAGAAGAATCCACAAATATTCTTAAGAGTTTTATTTTCTGGGATGATTTTTTAGACATAATTTTTTTCTCCGCATTAATAGCAGGAATTATTTAAGACCCAAATGTAACTGAAAGCTCAGAGACCCCATTATTAATAGCATGATGTCAAAGCAGTGTGCCAGCTCTCTGCGTACTCCATGTATGCTATGTGTATGCATACACTAGCAGGATAGATATAAAATAAACAGTGCAATGAGAATTTCATTCTGATGAATCTGATGCAATTTTAGATGGAAAGTCTTTAAAGCTTTGAATGCAACATTAACTCATCATAGATCATCTTAGTTTGGGACTCACAACTCAAATCAAAGAAAGTTCACGTGCACCAAAACTTTATTCCACACTGATAACCCTCATAAGACTTCTCTCATAGTTTTTATAAATTTTGAAAAGATATTTTCAAAATATATACCTTACTCTAGAGTTTTTGTGTACTCATTTCTTCAAGTGTTATTTAATATGCTATTGAATTGCAGATCTATGCATTTCCTTCCCCCTTGCTGGATGACACAATAGAAATATATGGCAAAACTAAATGTTTTCTGCAAACACATAGTTCAAATGCTTCTGTTTCTTTAATGAAAAAGAAAGAGGAAAAAAAGACAAACTCATTTTTGCAGACTTTCTGGATTCTTCCTGTCCCAAAGGAGTTTGAGATGGTCAAGCTATGAAAAGACAAAAGCCTTTAGGTTGTATATAGGTGATGACTTACAAGTCTCATGGCTTTGCTGAGAGAAGACCTACCTTGCAGTGAAAACTTTCAGTTAGTTCTACCTTTTGGCCTGCTTTTTATTTAGCAGTGCACATGAGGAAGGTGCCCCTGACCATGAAAGGAAGGTTGGAACTAAATGATTTTTAAGGTCCCTTCCAACCCAAATCATTCTACGGTTCTGTGATTGTATGATTGTATAAGCATACAGATTTGTGATTATGCTATGTGTCAACTAAAAATCTCTTTTGTAGAGAGATGTACCCATAGCTGAGACATTTGGTGTCCCATTAGCTTTGTAAAACCCAGTCTCAGTTTCTTGGGAAACAATGAAAAAACCTCGTGTTCTTAACAGAAGATGTTTCACTGGACCATATGGATTGATGATGCAGATAGAAAACTCTGCAAAATTCTCTTAGCTCTAGCTGCTACTAAGTACAAATATTGCTGTGGGACTTTGGCAACAGGTCAGCAGCTGGGAAAGCTCTCACTGCATCATATTAAAGTAAATGTCACCACACACTAAATGTTTACCCCTTTTTTCATTTTGGCAGTTTGTTTTTGGTATATTCAAAGGTGAATTTGCAGTGTTAAGATGAAACATAACTTGCTGTTATAATTAAAATCACAGCCTATTTAAGTTCAGGTTAGTAAGAATGTAAATTTTCATAATTTTAAGTGGCACTTTATAGAGGTCATGTTGAAAATCCATCCCACTCCATTCAGAAAATCAGTATATACAGTGGTTGCACTTAAAGGTGATTATTCTTATGGAGTTTATCCTGCTTCCTGCAGTGTTTGCCATCTTACATAAAGTTTAAAATCCCTGTATTTCTGAAGTGGGCTGAAGTTCAAGGCCACCTTTTATATGCAACTTTCTTATTCATAAGCAAAAGTTTCATGATACCTTTAACTCGTAGGGAAACAAAATACACATAGAGTCAAAAGAATGACTAATTATTTTAGTAATTTACAGCATATCTGAAGCCTTAATTTGAGGCATTTTTTACCAAAGGTGACTCAGTAGAAGAACAAAGTGTCTACCCTATATCAGTTCTGACTTTTTGAGACTTTCGTTCAATGTTCCGTATCTTCAGCTGGAAGACAAAATATCAGAATGCTGAAAATATATAGATACACTGTATGTATATATGCACTATATACTATGTAATAGTTGGTGAATTTATGTTGAAATTTTCTGGCAAATCTGAGATCAAATATACCAAATTTAAAAAAAAAAGAAGTATGAAATTGCAAAATAAATAAGAAGAAATCCTAAATCCTGAATTTCCCACCAATATTGCTGCTCTGGAAATTCAACCAGTTGTCTAAAAGCCAACCTTCGTCTTTGCTAGCGTAGTCCAATAGCCCAGATACTAAGCACTTTGCAACTAGAGCAAAAGTGTGCACATTTTGTCAGTTTTGTCTTAGCTAGGATATGGTTCACTCTCTAACAGAAACACAATAAAGAAAAGGCATTTTATGGCACTAAGTAAATAAATCAGTATGAGGTCAGAATGATTCCTATGAAAAGACCTGTTGAATTTTAAGATGTTATTTTATTTATATAATATTTATATATTTATTTATATAGCTACTATTCTGACTGTAACCATGTTTTCAACACAGACCATATGTGGTTTAAAGAAATACTTCAATGACACATATGTCTCTATTGAAAATGTAATTAATATCAAAGCGGGGTACAATATAAGAGCTGATAAAAGAGCAGCAGTGCTGCTCATTCAGAGCTGATGATGTGAGTTACCAAGTCCAAGGACACTTTTACTTCTGCATGGACAGAAAATAAGCAGAATCTATGCCAGTGCTTTTTTCTTTACACTGACAAAAATCATAGGGATAGGAAAAACTTGCATTCCAAATCAGTGGGGGTTAATATGAGAATGTAAACACAGTAACCATTTAAAACTCTCCTATAACACCTTTATCAGGAGCTTCTTAATAAAGAGTGAAATATATGGAGGAAGATTTCTGCTTTGGACGTCTTCAACTGACTTCCAAGTGATAGCAGAAATATTTCAAATATGAATGGCTTTCAGAGGAGGTGCATTCTTGAGGTGCTCACAACCACAGGGGCAGCCTTTTCTAGTTATGAGCACATACACCTCTCACGAACATCAAGACAGACAATTTAAAACTGTGATACCTTTTCATTTGCTAACAGAATTCCTTACAATGTGGACGTGTTGTTAAACTTATAAAAGGTAGAATGTGAGAAATAAGAAAGGATTTCAAATCAAACTTCACTTCCAATGTCCCATATGACAACTTTCATCTGTGGCATAGTAGAAATGGAGACTTTGTTGGCTTTAGAACCTTTTGAGAAGCAAAGTAGGATGCAGTTTTGAATAAATGCTGGAGTGTAAGTACCACAGGAGTATCAACACAATCTGGAGAAGGTTACTTTCTGAAGACTATCCACATTGATTCCACATACTTATAAACAGTCTAAATGAGGTGTATAGTGACTGTCATTATAAGTGACTTTCTTCTCTGGGCAGCAAAGCTGACAGGATGATGTGATTCACAGCAAATGCCCAAATGATGTCTTTTGTACTTTAATTTTTTCAGTGGATGAAAAATTACATTGTTCTGCAGTGAACTTGAAAGGTTACTGACCACACTGCATTTGGACCATGAAAAGTGTATAAACACCTGCTTAACTTTGAAAATAGTTCCAAACCACTATTGGTCCAATTTAAATGCTGTGTAAAGGAATTGCTTTCATATCTTCTGAAATCTTTGTAACAGGAAACAAACTGAAGAAATAAGAACTAGAACAAAGTCAAAGCAACTCTGGATGTTACCACAGATAAGAGCACATCCAACTGGCAGTCAGTTTTAGAGCAGCCCAGCTACTCTACCACTAGTAGCAGCTGATTGCTGCTGCTGCTCTGCATTTTGACGTAAGATAATGTGGTTGCTTTTGTATAAGGATAAGGGAGCAGCTTGCAAAGAGCAAAGGGAAGGGATGGAAAGGCTTACTGTTCTAGTAGAATGGATGGGAAAGCTTGCTGTTTCTTGTATTTTAACCAACCACAACAAAAGCTCAGAGACGTAGTAAATCCTGACCTTTAGCCTTCTAATGGGGTGTCTGTTGATTCTTCCCTGGGATCTATTAGATATGCAGCCACAGATTTCTGCATGAAAGTAGGGTGACATTCGTGAAACTTGTACAAACACATGTAAACAAACCATGGTTGTTAGTTTTTTTCTAGCCCTTTCTACGAAGGAATTGATTTGTCACTTTGCCTATAATCATCAGACTAAAATTTTTCTTCATTAGTACTTTGAATGTTGAAGGAAGAGAGAAAATATCATAAAAAGCTGTGGAGTATTGTTAAGGCCTGTTTTATTTGACTTTAAGGAATTCAATGAACCCCAGTGATTCAAAATATTAATATTTCAGTTTATAAGCTATTTAATTATCTTTTCTGAAATTGATATTATTTCCTAAACAGTGCTACAGCTGTTAACACCCTGATGAATATAGACAGCTTCATCACCCTTCCCATGTTTTCTATAGTAAGCTGTCTCCACAGGAAAAAAAGAAATGTGTTAGTCTTTAGTATTGTTAAAATCTGTTGTATGTACATTACCACTTTACAATTCATGGAATTTTAAAAAAGCTGGATATTCACTAATGGTTTAGTTCAATAAAAAACCCTCAATCCTTATTTGTCAGGAATTATCAGATAGTTCTATCTCAGGTGTAAGTGAGAGATTACGTTTATAACCAAAGCTAATGAAGGCATCTCAGAAACAGTCGATACTGGAGAGACTGGGCAAGAATTGAAGCCAAAGACCTCAACCATAGGTACCTGCAGCTCTGTGTTTAGCAGCAATATTTTATTGACTGAAGAGTACAAAATTTTTGATGGGATTTATCCATGACAGTCAATGGAAAGGTTTTGGAAGACTGCAGTCAATATTCAGGGCCACAAATCATGGATCTGTTGAAATGCTAGTGTTCACACCGGTTTTTTGTAGGAAAGGGTTTGTAGCTCTTCCAGAACAGCTTCCAGTGAAATTAGCTTTGTTCAGGTAAGGATGTGAGAACCTGGCCACTTGCAATCTGTATGATACTTAAGTGAATTGGAAATTAATTTGCATGCATGTATATATAAAAATATTCCTGGGTGTAAGGAGTGAGATTTGGTTCTTGCACTATGATGTTGGATAAGATAACATTAAGTCAGTGCCTAATAATTTTTTTGCAGTAGTTTTTTAATTGTCTTTGACAGCATTAAGCAGTGACATTCTTTTGGTTAAATACCAAAGAGAACCTATTATCATACAGAATGCATTGAACAGAAAGTGAAGACCATACTGTAGATTGCATGTAAGTCTTCATGTGAGAAGTCTATATGCAGCTAACTTGTGTTCACTATATTTGCTGTGGATTGTATAATGTGCATCTGGAAAAATTTACTGGTCTCTGAGTTGCATATTCTTAATTTGTGAAGCTTTACATAAAGGTTGCAATGGTGATTACTTGCTAGCAGCTGATATAATCTGCCAGCTCTGAAGGTATAATCTGCCCTCTGTTTTGTGATAGAAGTCACAGATGTTTATGGTCTGAGTCACACCTGCTGAATTTGAAATAGATCTTTTTAGAGAAGTAGAAGATATATTCAAACTTGAACATGTAAAGGAGAAGGAATAAAGGCAACTCTTTTATTTCCTTTTACATTTGAGAAAGTGTTTCTTTGACTTCTGACATGGCAAAAATATGGTTATTAGTCTTTGTATTATATTAGCTTGATAAGGATTCTCGGTTCTGAACCTACAGGTTTCTGTATAGAGACCTTGACTGTACACTGTAGATAGTACACTTGTGTATGTATGTTTGTCTATACACACAACATACCCTGAATATATCTTGCCTGTAGTTTCAGTAGTGTCTTATTTTAAAAGGAGGACAGCATTAGGAGCGAAATGAAAAACTTTAGATCCTTCCCAACACCATGTGTAAAATTAAATGCTGCCAAACAACATCACTGTTATAATTACAGGGCCTGGAAACAGTTTATCACTGTATGGGTATAATCAAAACTGTGTATTCTACACCCTCTGTGACATTTCCAATGGACTGTTAATAATAGGTTATTTGCAGCAGCTGCCCAGGGCACACCTGACACCCAGCTACAAGCTGGGTGCTAAAGAAACCGTGGAGGCAGGGGCTTTTCTTTGTCTTCACACCAATGACTCAGCTGTGACAACTCCCTCTGGGGAGGCATTAGCACCTTCACACTCAGTCTGAGAGGGCAACTCTGCTAATGGGCCACAGTGAACTGGATTAATAGGCAGCTGCAACTGACCTAGACCATCAAAGATTCCAAAAATATCCCATGACTTACAGAGTTCAATCACCCATTGTGAAACTCCCCACCTTCAGGAAGGTACTGGGCATTCCTACCAGAACCCAAACATATATAATCTTGGGGTTTTGGGACTTCTGGTATCACTCATCAGATCCAGAGGAGGACCAGAACTTCAATGGGACTATGACGGTCACTCTCCATGAGTCTGCAATCATTACTTTGACAGAACTGAGACCATCATCCAGAACAACAGGTTTCCTTTTCTTTGATTTTGCACCCAGACCACGTGGTGCTCAGCACAGGGGCTAACAAATTCCGTTCTGTTCTTGTCCCAGGGTACTGGGTTATACATCAGACTTCAGGGTTAAAACCAGAGTTTTTTTCTCTGTATAATTGTATTTATTGTAATTTTTTTAGTAAATTATAACTCTGAGGTGTAACCTCTCTTGAGTTGGGTTCCTTTCTCCTGTTGGTTTTCTTTTAAATCAGCACAGTCCTGCTCAGTGTGGAAGTGGTCCTTAGATCAGATCCTCTGCTGTATGTCTTCTCCATTTACATCAGCCACATCTGTCAGAGCTTCAAAGTCTCTGATTACAGTGTCTTTCCCTCATTTCCATCTTCCCCTGTAATTTTGAATCCCTACACTTTGATCTGAGTAAAAAAGTTTTGGGAGTTTTGTGTTGCAGATTTTTTGACTCTGGGCTCTGTTATATCCAGTCCCCTTTCCAATCAAATCGAATCCAGTTGGTAAGTCACATGTAAAAGCGGAATGCTATAGCTTTTAAATCTGGTGCTTTTCAGTGTCAACTTACATAACCAAAGTACATTTATCATACAGGAGTACAGGATCTAGCCTTTGTTTCTTACAGTAAACTGTGCTAACTAGACCCAAGATTTAAACTTGGCATGCAGCAGTCCTTCCTCCTCCAAACAGCTCCAGTCAGACAGGCTATGGAAGCAAATGCAGCCTAACAGGAATTCTCCTCACATCAATTGCTTTGGCCTCTTGAATAATCAGTTACTACTTTCACTTACTCTTTCCCAGAAAATTGGATTTCAAGGACAACATGGATGACTGGGGACTAGGAACAGAAATGGTTTCTTATTTTTAGGACTTTAGACATCACTGGATTCAACACAACCTCAGCTACAATTATGTCTTAGAATCTTGAAGCCTACATCTCTGAGTTCAGTGGAATACAAAACTCATGATTTGGTGGAGACTGGAACTAAGTTCCTTCCTTGGAAATTACCTTTCCCTGCAACTTTGTATCATGAGTCACCCTGTTTCCCTTTGCCTCCACTCCTTGAAATATGATGAGGATAACAGTGCACAGAAATCACAGGACAATGGAGTCTGGAAGGATGGGAGGTCTCCAGATCAAGCTGCTGCCCAGAGCAGGCTCAGCTGTTTGTTCATACTGGGCTGCTCAGGGCTTCTCCGTGTTCAGGTGTGAACCATCCTCAGTACAGCAGGCAGTTCAACCACTGTGGGCACCTGTCTGACCTCTGGGCTGTCCTGGTGGAGGAAGGGCTTCCTTTGTCTCCAGCCTGATCCCTGCATATTTCAGCTTGTGCTGCTGCCTCTCACTCTTTCAGCAAGCCCAGCTATGAAAAGCCTGGTTGTATCTTCTCCATCCTCTCCTGCCAATGCCAGGAATGATGCTGGATGCCCCCAAAGTCACTCCTTCTCCCAGCTGAACCAGCATGATCCTACAGCCCCTCCTTGCAAGACAAGGACTCCAGTCCTACCACCTTGGTGGCATCCCCTCACCTCCCATGAGTTCTGTCTACACTGAGAAGGTAACATGGCAGTTGCAATAAAAGCAGTAAGTGGTCAGATGTCACAGCGATAAAAGACAGCCAGGGTGGGGAGAATTTGCCATGCATTAAAGTAGTAAAATGACATAATTCTCACTGCCGTTAGAGTTTTATACTCCACAAAAGTGGCCTGAATACCACCAGCTTCTTTCATTGTACCACCTACTGAGAGAAAAAAGAGGATATGTTTCTTCTAAAATCTATTCAAACAGACTTTATATATAATATTTAGTAAGGATTTCTTCCTTATTGTGGCTAAGCTTTTCTTCAAGGTGACACAAGGATAGATCAAAATTTCACAAAAAAAAAAAAAAGAGAGGAAATGTAAAGCTGAAGATGAGGTTTTTATACCTAAACCTTATTAATATGCTTATCAAGTGGTGTTGCTCAACAGCTAATTGTTTACAGTGAGTCACATGTTACTTTTCTCACTCAGCACTCAAAAAAACCCAATGAAAGCCAAAGCATTTGTGCTGCACTCTGATACCACATAAGCATTGTTTCAAGAATTTAATTGGAGCTAAATGAGGTTGCACACATGGTGCTGGCCCTCTGCATTTGGGTTACTCTAACACCAAGTGTGTAGACAGTCTCACAGAGCCTTTTGAAGGGATTCCTCTCTTTAACTGAATCTTCAAGCATCCTTCAAAGGAGGAGAACTCCTCCCTTCCCCTGCCACTTCAAAAAATTCCCCACGCAATCAAGGAGTTCCCATCCCTTTCCTTCTCTCTCTCTCACCCACAAATGTTATATGACAGGTTTGAGGAAATATTTGTTTGCAGTGACTGAGTCCCATCTGAGTTTGGTCTTTCCAGTTGGGGTCTGAAGCTTTTCAGTGTTGGAGATGAATAGTAAAGTATTTTTTAGATGTTGTGGCTATAATGTAAACATTTTTCAATTACATTTTGAGGAATTTGAGTCCAACCACAGTCCCAGGACACAACCACAAGTAAACTCTTTCCCGTTGCACTACAGTACGCACTAAGCCAAATGAACAGTGCTGTGACATGAAATTTGGTTCTCAATCTCATGTTGGTGCTGGATGTTTACCACTCAAATAAAACTGTGACTTCGTCATTTCAGTCCAGGAAAATTCTCCCTGAGCCTTTTGGGCAAAGGATACAGAACAAACTGGGGAAGCTCCTGTTCAGAGGCAAGAGAACAGCTTGATACAGCTCAAGATGAGTGTGGAGCACGAGCTAAGATAAAAAGACCACTGAAGGAAAAGGTGACAGATTTATTTCTGTACACAGTGAAGGGGCTGGAATGCAAAAGAATGGTTCTGAAACGTCCAGAGATAAAACTTTTCACACCACTTTGTACAAAGATTTCAATTGCAGATAAAGAAAGGAATTGCACCAGAGAGATTAGATGCTCTGGAGCTCACCTAGACTGGTTTCCTGGACAGAGGGACAATTCTTTTCTCAAACATTCCTTAATTTTCAAACAGAAATTAAGGTGAAAGATGAATTTGACCCACTAAGCCTGTTTCCCTCATCCATTCTGCAAGCAAAAAAAAGTTGGTGGGAGATATCTTTGCTATCTCTGAGTACATCTGGAGCATCTTCAGGTGCAAGGGCATGGCTCCAGCTCATGTGACCACTGGCCAGATTCATCAGTGTGTCCTGGGAGTTGTTCACAGATAATTTTGTTTTGGACCTGCATGCCTGACAATAACAGGGCAACAGCATTATCGAGCTTCAACAAAGTTATGCAAAATCAAGGGGTAGGAAAAGTCTGAACTACTGTAGGGTTTAGGCCCTTTATTAGTACCTGATTTCCATAATGTGAACATATACAGACTGTGCTTTGCTACTCTTTTTTATGATGTCTTTCTCTCTGCCTCCTATTTTCAACCACCTTCAAAGTTTTTGTCCTGTTCTCCAAGACCCTTGCCAACTGTCTGCATGATCCGCCTCTTAGCTTCATGTGAGGAGGTGGGTGATTGCATTTCTGCATGTGTATGTAAGTTAATCCTGGTCTCACTGAATCTGAAAGCAGAGGGAGCTGGTGGCCATCTCTATGAAGTGCAGTCCTATTGCCATTCAGGAAGATGCAAAGAAGGAAACACCTTAAATTTAGCTTCATTAACAGAAATAAACAGTGACTGACATTGTGAATAAAGGAAAATTATGACATTCAGAATTAGTAATTATAGTATCATATGAAACTTTAATTAAAAAACACATATTGCAACACTCACAATAAAACTGTGGGAGTTACCAAAGCTGGTGGCATTTATGTAACAGCAGCTTATATCTTTACAGTGAAATAGTTGGCATCAAACAGAGAAGAATCACAGAGCAGGGCACATAGGCGCCTGAAGTGAGAACTGAGAGGCTGTGGCTCTGGGTATGAAGTTGTAGGGAAAGACTCAGGACTGAAAAGTGTTTTATATGTCGTCAGGTGCAAAAATGGGGGACAGATATTCTGAGATGGAGAGTTTGCCGGATACAGGTGAAATGCAGAGCCCACTTAACATAGTAATTAATCAATATTAACATAGTAATAGTTGCTCATAGGTGTTTCATGGAAATAGTTCTAGTTAGGCTTCAAAACAATTTCAGTCTTCAGTCTTGAAGTCTGTTTTCCCATGTTATAATTGTTAGGTTGTCAGTAGGGAATACCATGAGGTTATTCTGCAGAAATAACTTAGCAGGTAGTGTATTTAGTGTAATCCTTGTGCCTCATCACTTGAAAGCTTATGTCTACTTCTGCTCTAATATAAAACCATCAAACAGTTTCTTTCTAAGCTGTAACAATGCAAAGAAAGCTTTCCAATGTAAGGTAAACAAGGTCTGTGTTCACTTTTATGTAACCAGGTTTCAGGTTATATATGGGATATATAACAGAGATACTTACAGAAATCAGATTCTGAATTCACATAATATATAAATGATAAATGACATGTGGGTGACAGGGGGAAAGAACAGGATTGGCACTTTGTAGTGCATCCTAAAAAATACAGCTTGACTTGCACTGCACAAATAAAATCCTTCTCTCCCCTTTCCTCACCTAGCTCAAAGTCTAAATTTCTATGTTTATATAACTGGTCAAAAACTGTTTGACTGAGGATTTTTAAAAACTACTTTGTTACACTCTAGAACTGAAGATTTGGCTAATTCAACCTTTATTTTGATGCTATCCATTGCATTTGCAAGAACTACTCCTGCTTTGCACTGGCCTCAAGTAACAGCATGAAAGTGAAAAAGTTTACATTGGCTACTTTCTGGAAAGCAATTCAGATATTTGGACATTCTTTTCTTTAGCATTCAGGTTTTTTAGTTTCTTTAGACTGAATGCAGAAAATTATTTTTAGCAGGCTTGAAGTGTTTCACATATAACACCACAGAAAATAATGTTGTACCTTTACATTTGTCGTTCTTTTGTCTGGGAATAGAGATAATTTTATTCTTAGCAGTTGATACATTGCTTTGGTTTTGGATGAGAATAATGTTGCTAACATGCTGATGTTTTGACCATTGTTAAATAGATTTTAGCCTCAGTCAAAGAATTTTTAGTGTTTCCTGTGCTGCCAGTGAACAGCTGCATAAAAAGCTGTAAGAGAGAATAGTCAGGACAGGTGGGAACTTCCATACCGTAGAACATCATACACAACTGGGGGAGTTACTTGGAAGGGGGCCTATTACTGTAAACTGTGGGGAGTTACACAGAAGGGGGCTAATTGCTCTTTAGGGATGGGCTGGGCATTGGTCAGCAGGTGGTGAACAATTTTAGTGTGCATCACTTGTTCCTCTTGGGTTGTGTTACTCTTTCTCCCTTGCCATATAATTACGACTATTGCTATTATTACTGCTTTTGGTTGGTTTTGGGTTTTTTGTTTGTTTGTTTTTGCCTGCTATTAAGCTGTTCTTATCTCAACCCACTGAGATAAGCGTTGCTGGCCATACCTTTATAGACCTTGCAGTGATATATAATATTCTATTATAAAAGGAGATATTCCTAACACAACATTTCTGGAACTCACATTAACCATTAAAAAATGAACCTACTTAAAGGAAGTTTGAGAAAAGAAGTGAATGTGAAGGGAAACAAAATTAAAAAATATATTGAGCAACAGTGAATTATAGGCTTACTTAGGCATATACAGATGAGCTAGCGAATGAAATTTTGTAATTTTTCAGCTCATTTAGTCTGAAAGGCCCACATGCTGAGTTACATAGCCAGAGTTCACATCTGTAGTTTGGTTGGTACATGCCTCTGGTGCTGGCATTAGCCCTGTGACCACAGTGGCTTCTATTGCTCAGCTCTTTTAGTGGCTTGGCATCGTTCACAGTCCCTCAGGCTCTATGGTAGAGCAAGCGGACACCCACACTGGACGCCAAGAGAGTCATCTTAATGAATGACATATTACAAGCCCTGTGAAAGTAATTTGCTTTGCTCCTTGGTGTAGTTGGCTAACTTCCTGTTACTGTAGATTCAGGCTAAATCCAGTTCTAAAGCTATGCAAATTTTTGCCTTTTGGGCAACATAAAGCAAGTCTTATTAGAAGTAATTCTTGCCTTTGTTTTCTAGAATGAAACTTAAACGTTACACTGGTTTGGAAATCACTTATCTACTATCCTATGTAATGTATAAAGAATTCACAACTGATTATTTATCATTTTGAAAGCAAGGTATGCCTTTTATGAAAAGTAAAACAAAGATTCTGATAAAACCTTGTTTTCTAGGCCTATGAGGACTGCTATTAGCTGTGAGACACTGACCATTAAAATGCTGAGAGCACAGGGCAGACAGCTCGCTCTTTCTTCAGCCTATGCTTTACTTTCTTTCCCATTCTCTCTGTACAGAGCATGATCTGAATACAGCAATTCTGTGATGTGCAAATGTGTCCTGTAGGTACTTACTATTTCTCATTACAGCTAAGACTATGCAGAATTTTCGGCTCTAAGCTCTTGTTTCAGTCACTTATTACTTTGATGAAACATTCAACTTTGCCTGACAAATCTGCTTTTGTTTTTCCTTGGCCTTGATTTGTCCGGAAAAGACATGCATCAGAAGGGAAAGACGTATGTATATAGAAGAAACTACTTTTTTTCTATCGTGAACATTAGGCCTGGAAACAGTCTTTGTGGGAGGGTCAATAGGGGCTTGAAAATAAGAATTGTCTTTGATTTTACTGAACTCTGAAGCTCTGAGAAGAGTATTTAGTGCTACTTGTTGTGTTCATGGTTCCCAGTCAGCTCACACTGTGTGAATCTGAGGAGTGCTGAGCTGTGCCAACATGTGAAGCCAATTTAGCTGGGTAGTGAAAGTGTGAAGAAGTTTTGTCAGGCAAAACCAGGATCTTCATCTTCTTCATTCCTGAGGGCATGGTAGGAAAGATGGCTGCAGCCTTTAGGCTAAATTATACCTGGGCTATGACCTGAAGTCATCATGATGCAGAAAAAATTATTTTTTTCTTTATTTCAGACTAAAAATTACTCCTTCTTTTAACTCCATAGTTTAAATGGCCTTAAAACAGGAGTTCAAATGTCATAGAATTGCTGCCCTATTGTTACTGACGGTGATTGCTGTAAGATTTGTTGAAGCTCACACATATTTAAAATGTCATTATTGTCTTAGTTTTTAAGGTTTTCTTAATGCCAAGTTTCCCTCTCACCCTGTCCCTATTAGTAGTGCTGAAACCATTTTGTCCTAGGAACTGCCTGTAGTTTAGCTGTATCGCTAATATACAAGGGTCTGAATGGAGACATATGGTCACCATCAGCATAGATATTTAATTTTGAGATGACATTCTATTAATCCATCTGAAAAGGGGGAAGTCACCATATAATTGGTTGTAATTAGCCAAACCACAATTTTCTCTAACCAATTCAGTCTAAACCAAAAGGAGATTTGCATCTCCTGATGAATTCCCAAGGTTAAGATTCAAGCCATATTGTAAAACCAACCCTCAATTATAACTTTTTAGAGAGAAAGATCAGTGGCAGGTGGCGCCTGATATAAAAGCCTCATTAAAACACCTTCTGTTTGAATATCACGAAAGGGATTCACCAGATGGAGGCACGGATACACATGGTAGCCTTACCTCAAATGAGAGTTTCACCTGACAGTTTGGGGACAGCAGATTTTTTTTTTCCTCCAACTAACAAGCCACTGAGATTCATGAGAGGATATATTAGGATTAATTGCACTTGATCACTAATCCATTGTAAAGCCATATGCTAAAGGCATTGTTCATTGTCAAACCAAGAGACAGGTAAGGCCCCTCTGGCAATGTAAACTGTCCCTATTTCCATGGAGCTAATCTAATTTCACCTCCTTACAGACCTCAGATTCCAGTAAAGATATTTAACTCTTCCTGCTTTGTCTCATGATGCATTTTTGAGTGGTAGCAAATCTGATATAGAAACTAATGATGCTGAAATGTGCTGACTGATTGGAAAATTATTTTTCCTGATGTTGCTTGCTGAAATGAACAAAGTATTGAAAGGACATTTATTCAATTGTGTGCTCAGCCTGTTGGTTCAAAGGGCCAGCTCCTCCCTGTTCAGTTACACAGTTTAACTTCTCACAACTCCTCTCTCTGCTAGTCTCAAAGAATATGAGATTTACGAGATGAAAACAATTGGCAGGCTAAGCAGTGTGAGTAAAGTTTATGTTTCCTAAAGGAGGTGTTGTCACCTTGCACAGCCCTTGGAGTGGGAGGATTTTTTCAGTGGTTTGGCTTTGGGATTGGTCCAAACCATTAAGTGCCAACAGTGTAACCAGAGAATTTTACATAGTTCTCTTCCGTGTTTTGTATTAAGTTAGACAAATTTCAAAATTGCCACCCACCAAGGCTGTTTCTTAAATCTAGGAAGTCAGTTGGGTTTAATATGTAGTGTGTGCAGCTACTAAGGAATTAAGAAACAGAAGAAATGAACATAGGTTATATTTTTTACCAAGTGATATGTAGCTCCTTATGTAACAGAAGGAAAAAAAAAAAAAAACCAAACATGTAAATTTTATAGGCATTGTACCAACTGTTCAGGGCCAAAATATGTTTTCATAGTAATCTGATTTGAAAGCTGGTCTACTCGAGAGAGTAAGAGATGAGTCAAGTTTTTGGTATAAAACATCTCATCCTATGTTACCTCCTTAAGACTACGCCATACTTACAAAACGCCTTCTGTTCCAGAAAGTACTCCAAGTGTGTGCCAGCTGTATACCCTTAAAGATCAGTTCAACTACCAGTGAAATGCAATAATCTCTGGGGTGGAACAGAGCAACTCCTCCATTCCACAAAAAGCAAAGCAACCTTTTTAGGAGAAGGAAGTAAAAAATATCTGCTCCAACTGCACTTGTAAGGGAAATTGTGCTGGCATAGTATAATTATCTTTTTTAAAATTGGCCAAGACACTGGAGCTAACATTCTCCACTCCTAGAAAAGGTTCCAGTGTATCTTCAGCAATCACAGGTTGTCAAGACCTCAAGTTTTCATTGGACTCAAAAGGCATTGGCTCACATACATGACAAAACTTTTCCTCTCCAGTAAGTAGAATGACAGGTATTTCTAGCATTTCCAATTCCACCTGTTCTTCTCTCCCCCCAGTATCTCTACTGCACAGAGTGCAAGTTCAGATGAAGGAGTCTTCACTGAAAAGATCAACAGGATTAAGTCTACCTAGTCTACTCCCAGCATCTTACATGTTTAATGTAAATTTAGCTTTCTTCTAAACTGAGATTTTGATGACATTTCCATACCAGTATGAACTTGTCATTTCCATTTTTCACAGTCTCTTCTAAGGAAATCTCTTTCAGTTATTTTGGAGTAGTAATTCCCAGTTAATTGGGAATGTGTCGCACAGTGTAGGAAGAAAAAAATTAAATGTGGTGGCTGAAAACTTGAGTCTCATATTCTTATTTGCTTTATGTCTTGTTCTGTTCTGGGCTTGAACTCTGCAGTTGAATATTATGAATTAAGGGTAACGTAGTCCTCAGTCTCCCCGGTGTATTGATCTTCGTATATATATGTGTACCATCATCTTGTTCTGTCCAAGCAGGTGGCTTGTCTTGATCGCAGATGAATGGTTCTGGCAGAATTGTGATAAACAGATGATCTCCAAAACCAGACCAAAAATTGTGTCCATGAATAACTGCTGAGTTCAGTGTATTCTAGTTGACTGAGGCATGTTATTCAAGGGTGTATAGACTATCTTGGGGTACCCAGGAACAGACCTTGAGATTCATGAAGTCTTGATAAGATTGAAAAAAAAAAAAAAAGTGTTAAAATTGCAAGTGTGCATTGATTTTCTTTAGCATTCATTTGCTTAAAAACTAGGGAATTTAGTAAGGAAAGAGGAAACTGGCCTTGTAAATCAGTTGCACAATAAGAAAAAAAGCATCCATAGCTGTGTATGGTGACTGTGTGTGCACATTTTGTCTTCTGAAGATGAGATGGGATATGACATACCCTGGGTGTTTTAGAACCCATCTTTGTTGTGAATGAAATGCATTGGAAAGCTGTTACATAGTCCTTGTTACAAGCTGCTTAGCCGTGCCCTTTCTGGTTATATGAAATAGTCCTGGAAAGGAGTTTCAGAGAAATCACAGGTGGCCATTTTTCCACTTGTTGAAGGAATGTGACTTGCAGGAAAATTGTTTCCAAGAAACAATTCTGCCTTTATAATAGTTTGGAAACTTTTGTTGAGATCAAAGGGCCAAGATATTGTGGACTTGCTGTTAACTCCAGTTTTGAAGATAGACAAATTATAACAGCAGCAGGTCATTTACTGTCTAGCTGCTTTTTTAATCCTAGCTGACCGTCAGGATATACTAGTGCCTATAACAACTCAGAGAGGAGTTTGGTTTTTCTCCTATTCTGTCCTCCTTAGCAAACAGTTTTGTCTCATTAGACTAAGACAAGATGCTACAGAGGATCAGACTCAGCGCTGATTCCTGGAGTTCACTGCTAGCTATTGGCTGCCAACTTTGTTCCTTCTGATCACCACTCTCTGAGTCCAGCCAGTCAGTCACTTTTCAGTTCACATCACTGCCCACTCATTCAGCCTGTACATCAAGAGCTTATCTACAAGGATCTTATGGGAAGGGTGTCGTAAACGTGACTGAAGTCCATGTAGACCATATCCACTGTTCTCTCCCTGTCTGCCAAGACACTTGTTTCATCATAGAAGGTTATCAAGTGGGCCAAATGTCCTGGTTTCAGCTGGGATAGAGTTAAGTTCTTCTAGGTAGCTGGTACAGGGCGGTGTTTTGTGCTTTTAGTGTATGAATAATGTTGATAACACACTGATGATTTGGTTATTGCTAAATTGTCTTTATTCTAAGTCAATGATTTTTCATGTCTCATGCTCTGTCAGTGAGGAGGTACAAAAAAAAGCTGGGAGGGAACATGGCCAGGACAGGTGACCCAAGCTGGCCAAAGGGAGATTCTGTACTCTAGGACAGAATATACTATAGTATATATACAGTATATACTATGGGGTAGTTACCCAGTAGAGAGGCTGACTGGGGTTCAGGGATGGGGTCTGGCATTGGTCAGTGATGGTGAGCAACTGTTTTGTGAATCCCTTGTTCTTCCTATTTATTATCACTATTCTTGTTATTATTTACTGTTCTTACTCTATTTTAAACTTTGTTTCCATTTTTAAAATGCCCTTGTCTCAACCCACAGGTTTTACTTTTTACTGTCCTTCCTGTTCCCCTGGGTTGGTGGAGAGGTTGTGAGTGAACAGATACATGACGCTTAGTCACCACCTGAGCTTAAACTGTGACACCAAGCAACATCATTTCACACTGGTATAGTGGAGAGGTATAGAAAAACATGTGGACATCACTGGTGCATGTAAAACTGTACTGTTATGCAGTGACCCAAAAAAAACTTCTGAGAGTTAAATTAATGATACTTAAAAGGGAGATTGCTTTGAAAAATATTGTGCTTCAAAAGTCAGATGAGACCTACTTCAATACCTTAATTTGTAGTTCAGATTGGGATTATTGACCTATTAAGTGATTTCAATTCTATTTCTTCAGCAGAATGAACCGAGGATCTTGAGGGTTCAGGAGATGCTCATAGGGTAAATCAATTTAAGGGTTAATAACCTTCTAAATTGTTAATAATAGTAATAACCTCCTAATAATACCATTTAAATAATTAACATAATAATAACAATAATAAAACCAACAATCTTTTAAAAGCTTAATAACCCCTCAATGGGTTAACTTTTTAACCCTTTAATGGGTTAATTTTAAGCAAGAGCAAGAGGGATGTCTGATACTTCATTATTTCCATGTAAGGGTTGTGAAAAATGGTATTTACCACATCAAGTTTTCCTGTATCAGAAGTAATCTGCAGCTAGTTTGTTACATTTCATCTCTATTTCAGATTGGAACCTATAACTACTCTTTAACTCAAAATAAGAAATCCAATAACCCATATATATATTAAACCAATTTTGCAGGGTACAGTGAACCTGGGGAAAACCCATTGGTGCCTGTATGTTTTATTTCTCTCAGTTACTTGTAATTGTTTTTGCTGCCATTAGAAAGAATGTCTAGACTTCCTGCTTTCTGAACTTCGTTTTTGTGCCGTATGGTTCTGCATGTTCAGCTGTTTCCCTGGTATTTGTATGCCTGTTCCTAGATTCTGACCAATAAACTGGGCTAACAACCTGCTGAATTTGGGTTTGGAAAAATGGAGATAAACATGTTTTTGCAGATCCTACCTGAGAGTATTTTCATGTTAGTAGGTATATATATTTAAAATTACTAAATGTAATTAAAATCAAACCAATGGCCTTTGTAGTTATTACTTAATCATCAGTATTTATATTCTGTGCAACTAATTTCACTGCTGTAATTTTTATGTTACTGTTTTTGTCACTTTTTATTTCTGTGTTCATCGTTTACCCTAACCTTTTACCTTACCTACCCGAGGGAAAAAGCATTACAGTTCCTAACACTATGTTAACCCAATCGCAAGTAACATAACATTCCTACAAGGGACAGAATTTCAAACACAGCTCTGCTTCCAGACATTATTTTTTATGTCACCTTAGTGTGACATTAATAAATCTCGGTTTTCGTAAAGGCAGAGGACCTAGAGTCACTTTTACTTTATGTGACATTTTGAGTCCTCAAGAATTTATATTAACCAAATGGTTGTGAATACCCAAAAAGATAGACTGCTTTTTTTTTTTAAAAAAAAAAAAAGTAATATTGTGATCTATTACAATATGCAAAATTCTGTTCTTCTGCCAATACAAACTAACAGACTTCTGTGTCATCATTACTTATGATCTGCCAGGAGGGTGAAATAAATAAATAAATATCCATAAATTATATTACATTTGGATAATGTTTTTGTATTGTGCATAAGAAACAAAGCTGATGAACTGAATCCATCTTATGAAAGGTTTAGACCTAGCAAGGACTTAACCCTAATTTGGTGTCCTGATGAATGACTGTATCCAATGAAGATGCAGCAAACTAAATCACTGGAAAGAATGAATTCACAGCTGAATAGTGCGTCACTACCTCACATTTATTATTCTGCATCTCCCAAAGCAGAACACGTGGCTTTGCAGTGTTTTGTGCACAGCGTATTTTTTTACCATAATCTGGTGAAAGCAAAGGATTCCATTCTTACTACCAAAAGTTTTGTTCCTAAGTTATTAGTCATAAAACTATATTAGTATAAATAATCAGATTTTTGTTTTCTCTAACTCTGAAGCAGCACACTTGTATACGTGTGTTTGGCAGAAGTATTCATGTACTTGTACCATTATGCAAATGATAAACAAAATAAGTTACTGTGTTTTCTCATGAATATTTTTTTCCTTTTTCTTCTCTCTCTCCCCTCCCCTCATGTTCTTTTCGTGTTTCTTTTCAGTCTCTTATGAATTTTATGTTACACTGGTCACTTTTTCTTTCAATAGCTTTATGACCTTTCATGTTTTCCCGAATTATCCATCTTTCTGTTTGTTTTCTGTGCTCTTATTAGGTTTGTTGTTAGCTCCATTCTGATGTTTGTAGGTTTTGGAAATCTGAATTTTCGTTATTTACATTATCAGTGATCTGACCTGAGTTGCCCCAAGCAATGTTCCAACTGTTCTCAGGTCCTCAATTACTAATTATGCAGATGAACAGATTGTGCAAACTCTTTCCTTATGGCCACATTCTGGTAGAGTTGTTTTTATTAAATTTGTGCTGCATTTGAATGTTAAGGAGGTGCCGACCTGTTCCCAGTAGGTTTTTTCACATGTCCTGTACATGTTTGCTCTGGTAATTTATTAACAAGTGGTAGTAACACACATATATATATAAAACAAATCAAACAGATAAAAGTGATATCATCCAAAAGTGACAAGCTTGTAAGTGGAAGCAAAGGATAGAGATTAAAGGCAGATATCCAGAGGAACAGCTTCTTCCTGAAGATCACCAGGACAGCAGACAGCCTGCCAGTAGAATACTTGGAGCTGTTAACATTACTGAAACAAATTAATCACTAGTGACCATTGATTAATGTCATTACAATAAAGATGCTCAGAAAGAATTAACTTTTGAGATTAAAGAATTCTGCTATATTAATAATGCTTTCCCAGTTTTGAGAAGCAACTCACAGTGTGACATTCTATGCAAGGAAGTTATATCTTCATGGAAATTTTCATCAGTGTCTAGTATCCTTGAAAGAAGACAGAACTGTCCTATCTTGAGTGACAACACTGGGCATAGGATTATGGTTGTACTTCATTTTTCTTTTTTTAGTGTGCTACAGTGACATCCAGAAGACATACTGCTTCTGATTGAATAAATACATGTTTATGATAATATTTTGCACTCTAGTGCAAGTCACTTAGTGAGTTCTCTGAGTGCAGAACCCTCGATCATCTATCAGTTTGAGCATGGATTTGCAAATCCTCTAAGGAACCATCCTTATCTCAAAATACAGACAAGATTGCCCAGATACCCTACCAAAATATTGGTCATTTTCATCACAGAAAAGTCTTTTGGAAATTATAAAACAAAAAGTTTGTTCTTTTCCTTGATCTCCTCCTCAGAGTGGAAAAAGGTGGAATGGAGCAGCTAGAAAAATGGAAGAAGGGAAACGCCATAAATCAGAAGGAAATTTTTTGTCACTGAAATTTGAATACTTAAGATTTGCAGATAAAATATCAAGGTGAGATTCATATTGCCAGTAGAATCATCAAAAATCTGCCAACAACTTCAGTAAGGACAGATTTCAGTCTTAAATATTTTCTTGCCAACCTAAATGGCCAATTAAATTTTACGTATAACTACAGAGATTAACTGAAAGAAAAGGAGGAAAAAAGGTTCAATTTAGCATACTTACTGCCAAGTCTTAAGGCAATCAATGCCGGTTTATGTTAAATTAAAAAAAAAACCAAATCAGATTTTTCTTTTTCATGTGAAAAGAAAATTTCATATAAACAATGGGCAAATTGACTAAAAGTCGGAATATCTGATAATTACTAGAACCATCAAAAGTACAAAGGTGTTGCCTGTAACAACAGGAGGTAAAAAGGTTCTGAGAAAGAGGAATCTGAAAAAGTAAGAAACTTTTAAGTGGCAAATATTGGGTGTTATTACTGCAAATAACTTCTTGCATAAGCACAAAACTGACTGGTTTTTGTAGATAATTTTTATCAGTAGCTCTGAAAATATTTTGCAAAGTGTCATTAGCCTCAAATTACAGAGAAACCTTGGTAGGCAAGGTGATAAAAGTTAACTCATCAGACCACTGATAAAGGTGGGAGGAGGACCCTAAATTCCTTATTCCCTTTTTATCCAGTATTTACTAGAGCACGGAGTCTTGATGAAGGAGTATTCCTGAGTCTAAAATGCGCAATGTCTGTGTAACAGGTCTCACACACAACCACCAGCAAACTGTAATCACAAGGCAATGGGAAGATGAGTCAGATCAGCCAATGTCAGCGAAAACACTCTAAGTTTAAGGGTGAGTGTTAACACAAATCTGTTTCAAATAGGCTTCTCAGTAGAATCCTACCTGAAATCTTGTACCACGGAAAATTTATTCATTCTTATTTATAGTCAAGGGTCCTAAAAATCTGTATTTCGGGGCTCCATTAACAAAGTACGTTACAAAACAGGCTTGTAGCTTTCACTGCTGAACCAAAAAAAGGCAGAAATTAAGGGTATTTTGCATTTTATCTTCATAAGGCCACACCTGACTAATAAGCATCTGCTTGGCTTGGGATCTGTCTACATAGATTATCTTGACGAGTGGAATGATGGAGGCTACAAAAGATATTTGAAGGCTGAGAAGGCTGGAGGAAACAAAGACTTCTTGGGGAGAAGTAACAGCAAACTGTTCTGGCCTTGCCCTCTGAAAACAAGTTTCTTCCTGAATTGTGACATCATGTTATATGATTATGAACTATAGTTATTGGTGGGAGTCATTTAAGGATTTAAGGATTAATTATCTTTCCTTGTTTCAGCGAAGCAGCTCCAGAGCCATAACACACTTTTATACAATAAATAGAACATATATACATGACCACTTGCAGTCAAAACCCCAGAAATTGTTACACCCCAGTTTTCATAGGTGATAATCTTAACTGATAAATTAAAGAATGAATTAATTTTTAGAGAAAACAGGGAGAGCTACAGACTCAAGTTACTCATGCTATGAGAGAAGATGATGTGATGTCCCAATACCACTTAATTCTGGGTTCCAGGAATAGGCTAAGAGTAAAAGCAGTTCTGGTTTACTCTCCCTTCTTTCAACATCCTTCTTCTGCTCAGCAGACACACGTAAAGTCTTCTGGTGTGGTGTCATGATGGAGTTCCATAACACAGACATCAGATTGATACGACAGGATAATCTACTTTCAGTTTTAGTTGGCATAAAATCAAACCCCCTCTGATTTCCTTCTCTTGTTTTGCTTCTAAAATATTCAACAGTCCTACAGCCTAATAGGAAAACAAAGAAAAAGATAAGAAGTATCCTGTTGGTGACTGGGGAGGAAGAAGGGTGGGGAAGTATATCTGTCAAGAGGTAGGATTGATATGCATCTTAGTGACAGGTAAGTTCAAAACTCTTTCAAACATTTCCCAGGATATACAGATTCTCACAGTTAATTTTTATGCACCCTTATATTCTCAGAAAATGTGAGATTGTATGACTGAATGGGAAGTTGTACTTTTCCTCTGTGTTTCTTTACTTCTTTAGATATCTGCACCTTCTAAAAACTACACGAGTTTATGTTAGAAAAAAAAAAAAGATAAAGTACCAACGCCTTTATTATCACTCAGAAAAACAAAGAAAAACAAAGCCCATGGCTGAATCTAGGAAGATTTAAATTAGATTTAACCTCCCCCCCCCCCCCAANGAACTTTATTGCCCAGAGTCTGTAAGAACTGATTTCCTGACTTGTTTTTAGAAGTAGCACTGACAAATATTATTTATTTGTTTGTTCATTTTGGTTCAAAACAGGGCTAGGGGAATGAATTATGGTTTCATGTGGTATGGTGGTATTTGTTTGAGAAATACAATCTGGGTACTCATTATGGAGTCAAACACAAGCATATGCTAGAACTACTACTGCTTAGACTTTCATATTCAGAGAATGAAGTTCTAGGAAGTTCACTAATGCTGAAAGTTTGATATATTATTATGTGGAGACAGATGACATAAGGAACTTTGGTCATAAAATAAATTTATTACATTCTTCCTGTAGACTAATAGGTTTGAACTGGAAAATGATTTTTCCTTTCACCATCAGAGACCAAGGGTGGTGTTTTCTGTGTTTACTATGGGGATAATTTTACCTTCCTGTTTTTCCATTTATCATACACATGATGTGGTACCCTCTGAGTGCCACACACACCTCTCTAAGTACAGGACCTCTTTCTCTATTCCTAATATGGTGTGAACTGTTACTGAGAGACGTGTTGGGCAAAGGCTTTGTGGTTACCCCTTTTATAATGCAAGATAACTCTGTGCACTAATTCTGTGTTTTGCAGCACTGTTATGAGTAGTGTCCCAAAAAAGTGGGCCATGAGATTTAGTTAAAGTCATATGCACAGTTCCAATTGCTAATGAATTTACCATAAGAGGTTGTCCTAGATGTGGTGCTATTGGATGCTTTCTTTTCTCTGAAGGTGAAGCATCAAGTCCAGCTTTTGCAAATAATGCTTGGTTCACAGTGTTCCTAAATGTCTTGTGCACCTGCTCACTGGCAGAGAAAAGGAAACTGAAAAGTCCTTGGTTTAGGCTAAGCACTACTTAGCAACAACCAAAACATCAGTGTGTTATCTACATTATTTTCATACTAAATCCGAAATACAACACTGCACCAGCTACTAAGAAAAACAAAATTTAGCTCTATCCCATATGAAATCAGGATACAGGATTATCTGGTAACAATTTTACTCTATATCAAGGACACTCCATAAGAATAACTTCACCAGTTTTCCTGTCTTTATTTAATAATAGTTGATAGGTTTCCATTTGCCAGACTAAGGGTCCAAGATGCCTTCCAGTTTTCATTCGTTCCTGGGCAAAGGTAGTGCTTCCGACAAGCTCAAGGGGAGCTTGACTGCCCAGGAGTCATTAATCAAGTGTGAAGCCTAACAAGAATTCCTGGGATTGTGGTGTTGCCTAAGGAGGAGGAGTCTAGGTGAATGCACCATCATAGGCTTCTGTTAAAACCTCTTTACTGCAGGCCTGCAGGGGGTTTTTCTGCTTCCTGACCGTTAGTGTGAAAGATTCTAGGTCTTGAATGAGAATATTGGGGGTAACTTGAAAACGGAAGAGGATTTTGCTGTCTGTACTCATCTCAGGCTGATGTTCTAGTCGTCCCTGTCTTGAAGTACCAAGCAATTTTTACATTTGCCACCTCCTTCTAGATACAGGTGATAATATTATTGCTTCTGAAGTGAAAGCTGTAAGACAATTTTTTGATGGAGCAGAAGGTTTCATATGATAAAGAACAAGGATTCAGTTAGGGGCCAAAATCTGTCTTGATGATAAAGTTTCAGAGAAAGCTGTTGTGGATTACATACCTATTCTTTAGACAGTTGGGAAAGTGTAAAATTTACTTAAATTGACACCAAAGCCATAGAGCATTCAGCAGAATTATGGTCAATATTCTGTGCTCTTTATTCTCTCCTTTGCTTTGGATATGGATTTAAAGTGCCGAAATACTTTAAGGAAAACTTGGTTCTCTTCATGTTATGAGACTGTTCAGATGCAGAAAGTAGCAAAAATCTCAAACAACTCACTGTTTTCAAACCTTTCAGCTCTCTTTTTTTTTTTTTTTCTCTCCTAGAAAACCTGGCTTGTACAAACGCATTGAGGTCAGTATAAAAACTGTATCATTTATCTTTCAAAGAGACTACATTAACAGTATATTCAGAGGTAGAAAATTAAATCCCAGCCTTCCCAACTATTGTTCAATAAAGAACAAATGTAGTAATGCTTCTTTTTCACCTGTGTTTTTCAGTACCCTGGGCATAATGTTTCATAATTTCAGACATACTCCCTTAAATTATGACTCCCAGTAAGGACGCTTGTTAAATATAACTTCATGTTTTTGTATCAAAACCAGCAGACACAATTGTCTTTAATCTAGAAATCATACATAATGACTTTTCATTAAAACTCCCACTGAAAGTCCTTAATGAAAAGCTGTATTTCACAGTACTTGTGGCATTCCTTTTATAATACACCACATTCTTGAAGAGCTTCTCTAGGGAGAAAGTCCCGTGGTACATGTGGGCATGTCAGAAGCTTCCTCTCTCATCACAGTCTTGCAGCTGACCAGCATTCCTGAAGCATTCTGGAATATAATGCTTCAGGCGACCCTAGGGACCACAGTAGGTTTCCAAAATATTTTTATTAGAACTTAGTAAACAACTTGATAGTAATACACTAATCTTGATGAGAAAATGTTTTTCATTTAAAACAGCAGTTTGGTTTGGAATGAAATGTTGAGTCTGGATGGTGGGATGGAGAAAGATTCCCAGTTCTTGTTCCTGTGAGTTCTGTTACTTGACCAATTGAGGCTATCCTGACATCCCTCTTAGTTCTATTTTTCTCCCATGGCATGTTTTCCTCTACCTGTCTAGTTTTTTTCCTTTGGCCTCAACTTTCCTTATATGACATTAAAACCCTTTAGCAAATGCTGAGTTTTGTATTTCAGTTTTGTCCTGACTTGGTGCAACTTACTTCAAGGGGAGCACAGGGATATATAGGTTAATGGAGAGGAGGTGGTATGTGGGGAAAAAAAAAAACGGGGAGGGTTTGTTTTGAATAAAAAATATTGTACTTACACATATAACCACATTTTTTCTGACATTTTCTTGTGTGCATCTTTATTCCTTACACATGATTTTTTTTTCTTTTACCTTTTAAATGGAATGATGGTTAGCAAAACAAGCAAATTAGATCAGAATATACTTGCAGGTAACTTTCACAGACATTTCAAATCCAAGTCAAAATGCGGACTTTAAGCAACACTTCAATAGGAAACACTTTAATTTTACAGTTTAATGTTTCCTTTTAAAAGGAGAACACTTTAATAAAAAACAGAATTTTATGAGTATGCATCTGAAAACAGAAAGATGCAGAGATTCTCTCATTTTAATTCTTGTGAAGACTTCCTGTGGCCTGCATAGCCTCACATGCCTTATTTCTAGCCTGCTTACAACTAAAAAATGTTCTCCCAATCAGTTTGTATATGCATTTTTTTCAAGTCCCTTTTTTGCTTGTAGTGTGATTCAGGGGATCTTTCTAGAGGTAGCAGACTGGAGAGCCTGAAATGTGAAAATTAACACTCCTCTGATCTTCAGAGGTTTCTTGAGGTCCAGCTGTCAGAATAATGTTACTTTAGACCTTGTGGAAGGGAACATTTTAGAATTTTCTACTGCTAGTAGTAATAGTAAATTATTTATTTTAATTTTAGTCTTTTGTCCTTGCTAGAGCAAAGATCTTCTGCAGGTAACAATGTTAAAGGAAAATCAGGGCAAGTAGAGAAGAAAATGGTTGCATTGCTAGAAGTTTCTTCAGATCAGAATTGAGAGTGAAAAGTGTACATGTAAATATACAGAGGAAGGTGCCACTGCATACTGGAAAACATGCTTTCTGAGAAAAAAAAAAATCAGTATTTTAAAGAGACCAAATGAACAAAGAAACGCAGTTAAGCACAAAACTACTGAAAACTGAATAAGACACAGTGTCAATTCAGAGCATAAAATGTCATGTGCCTTACAGGCTGGAAGGTAAGATATACATGGTTTACTTTCATCTCGGAAATAACAGGGAAATTTGTTTTATTCCTCCTTCTTCTCAGTTGCTCATTCTGTGGTGGTTTTTTTTTTTGTTTGTTTTTTTGTTTGTTTGTTTGTTTTGATTTTGTTACTTGCAGTAACTTTAGAATGGCTTTTTTGCCTGTAGTCACATACTCTGTAGTGGTGTGACAATCCAGCTTCCACCTGAGAATGAATCTCTAGTCCCTGTCACAAAAAAATTCAGATGATTCTATTGTAGGTAATATAAGGTCAAAACCCAGGAAAGAGATAGACTTTTAGTAGTGTTCCTAAAATTATTGTGGTTTCTCTGTAATAGGTCTGTAATTTTTGAGAGTTTGGGAGTGTCAGCCCACTAAAACATTGGGAAAAGCTCCTTTTGTTCTTGTGGTAACAATGCAAGAGGTTCTTTTCACAGACCTTAGGGCACTCTCACCACCATCTCTTTATCAACATCTTAGAGCAGTGATAATGTTTTATAAGACATTAAAATATTAGCATGATTAATTTATTTCTACTAATAGCCTAAAATTTAGGTGTTTTAATGAACAAGTGAGAGATTATTGTCTGAAGAACTTCCTGTAATTTCAAAGTATCTTTTACTGCTTTTCCTTTTCAAAGTTATTTTTTCAAAATCATGATAGCTCCCAGCCCTCAAGAATTTTTCTTATGAGGATGAATAAATAAATAAATGACTTTTCAATAAATGAAGAAGAAAAGAACCATTTAATAAAACTATTTTTCAGGTTCCTTGTTTATCCATTTTCACTCGACTCAAGCGACGAAAATTGATTCTAAACTGATTCTAATACTCTCAGTGCTGCTAGTGCTACCACTTCAGTAAAACACCTTATCATTAGTATTCCCACCCCAAAAATGGCTTGTCATAACACTAACTTTCCCATATGCTGCTACTCAAATTGTAGTTCCCAAGTTATCAATGACATGGGCATTTCACAAAGTATATGCTTCTTGAAGCATATACTCTCTCAGTAACACAGATTCCATAGCAATCAGTGTAAGGCAAGGGCAGAAAGAGCTGGGAGCTCTAACTCTTACACAAGATTCACCTGTTGCCTTAAAATCAGGAGCCAAAAAACTCACCAGGCTAATTTAGTATAGATAAGATAGAGAGCAGCTCTTTAATGAAGGCCTTCTGGTGCAAGGAGTACAAAAGTGCAAGTCCCTGTGTCCAGGGGTTCTGCAATTTACGGTCTGATCCATAAACACACAGCCAGATCTATCCCCCTGGCACACCTCCCCAGAAAATTGAGTCAGAGATCCCAAGACCCCTTTCTTCCTCATCTTCCTCTTCTTCATTGCACGTACTGTCTTAGGAGCTTCTCTAAGGTTCTGGGCTTGAAGGTTGCTTTGACTATGATGGTACCTTGTTGTTCAGGCCTGGGGTGCAAATGTTCTTAAACAAGATGTGTTTTGCCTTGAAAGGAGCCTAAATAAGCCTAAGGAATTTAGAAAATTTGATATGAAATAGTGGAATAGGGTTTGGTGAGTGTTAACTACTATTCTAAAATGGTGAGTGTTAACTACTATTCTAAAATGTGACAGACTATACAGCCACATTAAAAACTACAACAAGCTAAAAATCATAAAAATTCAAAGGCATCAACCCATTCAACCGTTCTTTCTCTGTCCTCCTCCAAAAGCTATATTAACGATGTTTTTTATTTGCTAAGTGGTAACCTACAGCAGGATTTAGCAAACCTGAGGAAGCTAGATTGTGTCCAGCAATGACTGTTATTTTATCCATTAACGTCCCTGGCTAACCACTGCTGGAGCTGACAGGCATGAATGATGAACTCCCTTAAAACAAATCATCTTCCAAAGAGTAGCTGTGCATCTCTAGCTCTGTTTTCAGTGCTGTCTGTACCTGCAGATGGTAGTATAAGTGGGTTTGAACCAACTTGGTCCTGGGTATCATCTTGTGCCTAATGTGGAGCCCAGATGAGCCTTAGGACTCTCCAAGATATGTGTGATCACTGCCTGGCTATTCCTCTTCCTGCTTTTGCTCTGGGAGTAGAAAAGCCAGCCTGATTCCTGCCTGTGTTGCAGTTGCGCTACATTCCTGTCCTCTTTGCACCCCTTGAACAATACCAAGGACTCAGCTGCAAGGGTTTGGGTATCCAGCTCTGAATCATGTGGGGGTTGGAGGAAAATAACAAGAATGTTCTTGTCTCTTAGGCCTCTTATCAGAGCCCTATGAGAAGAGTGGCATTTGACATTGCAAATTTTCATCATAGAATATTGTCTTCTATTTATCAATATAGTCCAATAAATTATGTTGTATAAATAAATAAGAATTGTAACCACAGATGGTCTAAAAAGGTAATTTGACCTCAAACACGTTTCATGTATAGAATTTTATCTGAGCTTTTAAACTATAAATCCTGTTGCTTTTGACATTTTTACTGTGACTAATGCATGATTTTCCCCATAATTTACCATATCAGACTCCAACCCTAATAACACTATATATTATAAAATCACTATGCCTGATACCATATAGTGTGAGACACAATTACTGTATAGTAGCCTTCTCCATCATCCCTTAGACAAGGGGAGTCCACCCAAGAAATTACCTTTTTCAAAGGTTCTTAGTATATAATTTCTGTTTTTGAGTTCATTTCTTACTGGACTGATACCTGTTTTATAAGACTGCCTTAATAGTGCACAACTAAGCTGACTCAGTTAAGGTCTCTCACTCCCTAGAGAGTGGTGTGGCCATGTGGCAATGATCTACTGTCAGCTTACAGTCACTGTCAAGGCCAAGTGACAAAATGTACATTATGGCTGTTGGCACCATACCTGAAGCTGTGCATACATAGCAGAGGATACAATTTGCTAATGCTGCAACTAACAACTTTGAGCACAATTACATACTTGGAAAAGCATGCCCAAGCATCTTTTCCTATGTATTTTATGTTTAAAAGAGAGGGGAAACATAAAAATATGCGCAAATATAAATATATACATATGTTGTGCATATTCTATCTAAAATTGAATTCAAACTTTGTTTCATAATACTTCTACAGTGAAAGCAAAAAGACCTACTTTCACTATACTTTACATTAAGCTGATATTTTAAATGAAGCTATATTTTAAATGTTGCATGTATGTAAAATGTTTTACTATTTGTATTACAGCACTGAAAATATTTAGCTGTTTTAATTTATAAATCATTATCTATTACATTATTTCCCTTTGCAGCATCTTTTTCTCCATTATGAAATGAATTTTCACTCCTATACCTTTTTTCTCAGGTCTTAATTTTTTATCATTTTTATTATTTTTCTTTTTGTGATCTTATGGAAAAGGGTTTAGCTTTTTAGATGGTCCTCCCTCTGAAAATTATAGAGGAAAAATTCTCCTGTTGAACTATATTTAATATGTATATTGATTAGAAACTGTTTAATCTTTTTCATCAATTGTTTTGGAGCCTCAGCTTTCAGTGCCTCCTTGTAGTGATAAAATGCATTTCAAGATTGCTGTCTCTAGACAATCCTATGAGTATAAACAGATTCAAACACATTGCGCATGAGCTGAATTGGTCAAGGGATCTGCTGAAGGGTTTCCTTTAGACAGTTGCTTAGGCAATAACGCTGTGTGAAAAAAATGCAGGAGCTCTTTTTTTGAGAGATAGGTTGATTGAACCTATCTAGCTTTTACAGTCTGGAAAGAGGGTGTAAAGTTTCCTGGAGTTTGGGTTCTTCTGTGAGTGTTCCAGAACTTTCTTATTTGATCAGATCACTGGAGGATGAGTCTTCTTGCAGTGGTCTGGCCCCAGCTCAGGAGAGCTGAGACACTCAAACTGTTGAAACACATGAAAGCAAAATGGCCAGTCTTCCCCACTTGCCTCTGGATGGGGTGGCAGAGACAACCAGTGTGAATGATTCTGTGCATGGGTAAAAGGATGAAAAGGAAAAAAAAACTATCACAGCTTTGAGTCTGAGTTCTTGAGCTTCTCCCCACATTGACTGTATATAATATCAAACATATTTATTGCACCCTTGGCCCTGAAGCAGAAACTTCTGGTTCTCATTCCACAAAGCACAAGTCCTAAAATGCTTTCAGATTAGATTTCCACTCCTTGTTTCTAAACTCTGACTGAACTCTCGAACCCTCAAGTTTAGAGATCTGTATGCTTGGGATGGTTTCAGTTTTATTTTATATTTAATCAGTTTAATTGTTTCAAGCTTAGACCTCACACTCTTGAATTCAAATGAGTAAAAAATGTATGGATTTGCCTCTCAGTTTTTAGCAACAGGCCATATGCAGGTCTCTCAGGGGGCACAGAATTTAAATAGAATCACACACAAAGCCTATGACAAAAGACCACAGGAACTTACAGGAAACCAAGAGCAATGCAGTAGATTATTAAGCCTCTCCTCATGTGACAGATGCTCCACTATGTTTACTATCTTCGTAGCCATGTGCTGGACTCACTCCATAATGTCCACGTCTCTTCTAGGTACAGCCTCACTAGTGCTAAGTAGAAAGGAAGGATTAGAATAGAAAGGATATCAGAAGAGTTACCTGAGGAAAACAATTACAGGCAGGTTAAACTGAGAGCAAAAACACACTTAAAAAAAAAAAAAAGTAATAGAGCATTTCAAGGACAAGAGGTACAAAAACTTGTGAAGTAAGGGTATGACATAGCAAGACAAAGAACAAATGTAAGAGAGAATATTCAGCTGGAAATATTTTGTGGTTTCATCTGTAAAAATTGATTAAAAACATTACAACGGAAGCATGCCTCCTGATATTTACAAGAATGTACGTAGGTTACAAAAACTTCCATAACCTCAGCTAGTGAGTTGAGTCACATGGTCAAAAAATGCTGAAGTTATTGTTCCCAGGGTAACATTAATTACACTTTCTCACTTTTATTTATGATATAGTCAACAGTTCACAGAATATTAACCTTACTAAGATAAAAACACATGTATATGTGAATATCTTTGGGGAAGAGGTACAGTTTAGGGCATCTTAGGTCTTAGTTTTAATCTCCACATGGCCTTTAAAGAGATATCTACAACAGTTGCTGTATATAGCATATAATTAATTTCAGTATTGACTTATCCCTGAAATGAAAAAAATAGTATTCAAGCAATAAATTTGACAACAATAAATTTGAGAAACCATATTGCTTTTGAGTAAAATCTCAGAAAATAAGAAAAAAAGAAGAAGATTTATGTGGGATTAAAGGTGCTCATTACACTTAAAAATTGGGTCCATTAATAAATATAGTAAGTGGTTTAGGCAACCAGATCTTCATAATGCCATTATGACACATTTCCAATGTAAAGCCTGTTCCAAGAAGAGACTGACAAACTGGAAGTTTATATGATACCAGTTTTGAATCTATAAAACTGACTTATGATTCCTGTGCTGAAGCTGCCCCAGTAAATTGAGCACCCTTGGGTAATACTCACAGTGTATATATAAACAAAAGGGTAAATAATTTTAATCAATAAACTTCCCCTCCTTTCCTCCTGCCTGTTTTCTCCCTCCTCCTCTTATTTCCCCTCCACCACCAGCTCCAGAAAAAAAAGTTCATGGAGACGGTGAGTATTCAGCCCCCTTTGAAAATCATGAGATGTATATTCTCCAATACAATTCTGTTCTCCAGATTAGCATAATTGACAGGAGTACAAGGACACAATCCTTTTTCAGTTCATGTCTCTTTAAGGTTTCTGTAAATAAACGGATTGAAATTATGGTGCTGAGAGAGGTCAAAATAACAATATTTTCTGGTTTAATAGTCTCCCTTTTTTATTTCAGCTGGCTGGAATTCACATGGTTGTTAACCACTTTTTAATAAATCCCAAGTTTTGAACAGTGTGCATTTCTATACAGCTTGCAGCTGGAAATAAACAGACTCACAATGGTTGAAGATAATTCAACAATTTTAAGTGTTTTTTACAAGGATAATGAAGTGAGAGTTTCTGGAAAAGCTATATCTGTGAATTATTTTTTTCCACAACCTTTTGCTTATTTGGAGGATAATGTCCCTTCCTTATGACAGTTACAATTTTCAGTAGATTGTTTGATTATTTTTTTCTATTTAAAAACCCCCACCATATTAAAAACTTTTTATATTCTTCCCTACTTCCATTTCTCAACTGTTGATTATAAGGATGGATCATGACTTATTTTGGCAGCTATTCAATGAGTGCATGGTCTGGTCTGTGTGCAACAACTTGCTTTTACTTGTCTTCTGCACTGACTGTTTTTCAAAAGACAATCACTTCTGTATCCTATTATTCTTTGGATATTCTGCTGAGCTCTGCTTTTCTGATGAGATAGAAAACCCTTTAGCCTACAAATTTCCCTTTAACCTTTTTGAGGAACAAAAGATTCCATTTCTTTTTCTGAGACTGCACAAAAATGTGTGAATTTTGGCTTTTTGGCTGCTGCGATTTTGGAGGTACAGTTGAGAAACATGAAACATTACTGTTATGCAGAGTTCTCTGACAAGGTTTAAGAGGGGAAAACAAGAAATTTAAGTGGACTCATTTGCACATTTTTCTCATCTCTGCTTTCATGCTTTTCGGTCTCGTTAATTTTATAAATATATGAGAGATATCTTTTATTTAATAGCAAAATAGCATGGAAGCATTAACATTGCAGGGTTTAGGATGTTGTCTTCATGAACACCAGACTAGGCTATAAAGTACTCCCAGACTCAGACTTTCACAAATAAGAAGGGACCTGAGGGAGTAACCAGAGGATGAAAAAGCTTGTACTCCCTTACTTCAGGTGCTCTGGTTTCCCAAATTAATGCTGTCACTCTGCCTGATTAACTCTAGTGTAATTTTTTTATGCGCAGCAATTATGAGCTATAACCTCGCTGAAATCTTTGTAATTTTCTGCCCTGGAAGGAAGATCTCTAACGTTTTTTTTCTGACTCTTCCTGCATCATCTAACAGAAATGCTACGGTAAAATGTAGAATTACACATTTCATAGTATCTTTTTTATTCTAGATCTCAAATTATTAATACTAGCAAAAAGACTTCTGAGTTTTCTGTAAACATTATGCCTATTTTACTGTTAAAAAAATTTTGGTAAAAACATATATTGCTGAAGGCCAGTAAATAGCCTTGGACTGGGACCAGAATCTAAATACCAAATTTATTCAAATGGAGTTCAGGGTTTGTGAACTCTCGCCTGTGATGATAAAGGTTGAATCAAAGCTACTTGAATAACTCTGAAAACCCCTTTCTATTTCTAAGTGATTATCCTAGCATTCCCTCATGAACACCTTCCTTCTTCTTTAGATTTGTCACAAGGAAGAGAGGTTTACAGCGGTAATTAGGTTTGGGAAATCGTCTGGTGGTGAAGCTTTTGGGACTATCCTTCAGAGGTCATTTTAACTGCATGCTGCCAGCAGATCTTTCCTTGCATTATTATGCCTGACCCTGGGAACTGTATGGTGGCATTAATGAACGCTGCTGTTGAACCATCACAGCAAGACCAGTACCAACTTCATGGTGACTGCTGTGACTGCTTGTGTACTGGTAAAGGGAGTGGGGTTCAAGAGACACCCACATAAGCACTGCCTGACTCCAGTCAATGTCCTGCTCACTGGGCAGCTGCATCAGTCTGCAATGTACCCCAGCCAACTAGCACCCCTGACAACTGTGAAACCATGCTCAAAGCTGACCTGAGGTCTCTGACACATTGCCAAATCGTGTTGTAAAGTAGGATCTCTAGCCCTTCAGCTTAGCCAAGAGACAACACTGAGTCAGAAGGCATGTGCAGGTGTGTTTGATTCAGTATGGACTTAGCAGCCTAGGACTCATTGCTGCCTTCTTTTATGCTGAGTTTTTTTGCTTATAACACTTACTGCAATTGCAGAAGACGATGAGACACTTGCAGTACTGCCAACATGAAATAAAAAACCCCAGGAGGCAGACTCCCCTGACTTCCCCAAAAAGTATATGATGAGGGCATTTTGAGGCTTTAAAATTTGTTTTGTGTCTTTGAGGAGTTGAAATAGACTTGCCATATATTTTCAGCTTCTTTCTTCAGTTATAAAGGTTAGAGACTCACTTTTATAGATCTGAAAGCTGAGATTTCCATGCAGCTGCTTGATTCTGTGAGTGACAGACTTTGAAAAAAGATGAAAGGTTTGTTATTGCAAATTACGGGAACTGGTGATCTGCACTTAGGTTTATTCCAAGTTTGGTATTTTTTCATAAAATGTTGCTGCTGCATTGGTGGGATATGATAAGTTGCAAACAAAGCTTCTTGAGCAGCTGAGTATCAAAAATAAACTAGCTGTCAATGTAAAATGAAATAATTTTACACCATGTCTGTACATCCACATACCACACTTTCCCTAGAAATCCTGGTTCTTTGGTCTCATTTAGACAGGCAGCCATGTTTATAGTCAATTCTGTCCTGAAAATTACCAGCTATGTTATGTTAGATTTAACTGGCTCTGGAGAAATTAAAGGAATACCATAACAAAACTGCCAGATTGAGCAAATCCAATACTTAACAGGAAAAATAAGCCCTTATGTCAGTGGAACTGCATTTTAAAATTCAGTGCTTACCATTAAATGCAGTGTTTAAATTAAGTTCACTTGGTCTTGTTTTAAGCTGCTGGCCTCCCCAAAAGGGACCAGGAATTGGCTGTTCCTGTGTGAATGGTTGGAAGTATATCTGTTTTCCTCCCCTTTCACCACTCTCTGAACTGCTGATGCAGTTTGCTTTAAAAAAGTCCACTGTTATGGAGTCCTTTTCTTGTGCAGATTCACTTAGTCTACAAGCTGAAAAATGGTAGCGATGGTGGAGAAATTTATTCTGCATTCAGCCATAAAGTTTATTTGGACAGATGAGGAAAACCAACTGACAGTCAGTTATTCAAGAATAACTGCAGAATGCTAACTTGGCAAGCTTTGATGTTGCTGTACAATGTACTGATGTTGAATGTACAAATCTTTCTAGCACAGAAACGGAGGTTGCAAAATGGGTACCTTAAGTTCTGGAGACCACATTTTGTTCAGAGAAGCGCTTGAAATTTAAGATGCTCTTTTGAAATTTATCCAAACCTTTCAATTCCTCAAAATTGTTCTCACAGTATTGCTATTCCAGGCTCTGCTTGCTAGGTTGTTCTTGCATTTTTTTCTTCCTTTTAAGGTGGTAGTTCAGTCTTTTACATATAATTTTCTCACATATGCTTGTCATTCTAGAATAGGAAAAAAGTACACTGTGAAAGCTTGCCAGAATTGTAAGATGCTGTGCTCCCAATAATTTTCTGCCAAAATATTTTTTCTAACCTCTTCTCTCTTTCCTCCATAACATCCTGGCTATGCTTTATCATCTGGTGTTTGGCAGCTAGAGTTACTACAGTAAGGTAAAAAAGCTAGATGACTTGAGCTAGTTTGATGACTGTGAGAGTTCCTTTTTCACCTGTTTCTTTTCTCACATATCATAGTCCTCTAAGAAAAATACTCCTCTGAGCTGTTGTTCAGCATGATGAGTGTACTGGAAACTGAAGTAGCCTGGCTGGGAATGAATGGCAAAACCACTCCATTGTGACTGGCAGAGAGGTCCTGTGCATCCTTGATTACCTCAGAAGAGGGTACTTAAGGACCTAAAAGAGCATAGCTGGGTTTTTGGGATAGCTGTTGTAGAGACAGAGGAAATCAGACAGTGGAATACCTTGCCTGGTCTCTCAGAGGACCCTTCTGCTGTGGGACTGCCGAGGGCCAAAGAACAAGAGGTACCGATCGCTCCCACAGCAGTGACCATCGACAGCACCGCACCAGCTGGGAGTCCGTGACCCCCATTCATGGCTCGTGAACTGGGGAGCCAGAGAGTGGTCAGTGAGACTCGCTCACCCTTTAGTCCTAAATGGTCAGTGAGTGATCCCAGTAGAGGGTGGACACTGACAATAGACTATTGTGGCCTCAACAAAGTCACATCACCACTGAGAGCTGCTGTGCTGGACACACTGGACCTTCAGGACGAACTGGAGTCCCAGACAGCAAAGTGGTGCCTCATTGACATTGCTAATGTATTTTTCTCCATTCCTTTAACAGCAGACTCCAGGCCACAGTTTGCTTTCACCTGGAGGGTCATCCAGTGCACCTGGAACCAATTGCCTGGGAATGGGAACACAGCCCCACTATTTGCCATGGACTGATCCAGACTGCACTGGAAAAGGGTAAGGGTCCAGAACACTTGAAATAAATTGATCACATCCTCATATGGGGCAACAGAGCAGAGGAAGTTTTTGAGAGAGGGGAAAAGATAATCCAGATCCTCCTGAAGGTCAATTTTGCCATAAAAGAAAGGAAGGTCAAGGAAGCTGCACAAGAAATTCAGTTTTTAGGAGTAAAATGGCAAGATGGACATCATCAGGTTGCAATAGACATGGTCAACAAATTAGCAGCTATGACCCCTACAATCATCAAGAAGGAAACACAGGCTTTACTAGGCATTGTGGGTTTTTGAAGAATGCATATTCCAGATTACAGTCAGATTGTTAGACCTCTTTATCACATGAAATGGAAAAAGAATTATTTCAAGTGGGATCCTGAACAACAGCAAACTTTTGAACAAATTAGATAGGAGATGTTCCTGCAGTAGCCCTTGGGCCAGACAGGACAGGCCAAGATGTGAAAAATGAGCTTTACACTGCAGCCAGGAGAATTGTCCTTTCTGGAGTATCTGGCAAAAAGTATCTGGTAAGACCCAAGGATGACCCCTGGGTTTCTGGAGCCAAGGATACAAAGGATCCTGGCAGCTTATGAAGCTGGAGTGAAGCTTATGAAGCTTATGTGCTGGAGCGGGTCCAGAGAAGGGCAATAAGACTGGTGAAGGGACTGGAACACAAGACCTATGGGGAGAGGCTGAGGGAGCTGGGGCTGTTTAGTTTGGAGAAGGGAAGGCTTAGAGGTGACCTCATCACTCTCTATAACTACCTGAAGGGAAGTTATAGCCAGGTGGGGATTGGTCTCTTCTCCCAGGCAGTTAGCAATAGGACAAGGGGGCACAGGTTTAAGCTCTGCCAGGGGAAATTTAGGCTGGATATTAGAAATAAATTCTTTACAGAGAGAGTGGTCAGGCATGGAATGGCCTACCCAGGGAGGTGGTGGATTCGCCTGCCCAGGGAGGTGGTGGATTCACCGTCCCTGGAGGTTTCTAAACTGAGATTGGACATGGCACTGAGTGTCATGATCTAGTAAAGGGACTGGAGTTAGACCAAGGGTTGGACTTGATGATCTCTGAGGTCTTTTCCAACCCAATCGATTCTATGATTCTATGAAGGGGGTTGAGCTGCTTCGGAAGTCATTGGCACTGAAGAACAGCTCCTCCTGGCACCCCATCTGCCAGTGCTGTGATACATGTTTGAAGGGCAAGTCCCCTTCGCGCAGTGTGCCCCTAATGCTACATGGAATAAGTGGATCACACAGTGATCTCCAACAGGGAATCTTAATCATTCAGGAATCTTAGAAGTTATCACAAACTGACTTGAAGGCAAAAGTTTTTTTTATTATCATCAGAAGAGGAGGAAAATGTGAATTGTGCTGGGAAGGTCCCACCATATAATCTGCTACCAGAAAATGAAAAGTGATATACTCTATTCACTGACAGTGCCTGTTGTACTGTAGGGATACACTGAAAATGGAAAGCTGCTGTAGGGAGTCCTAGACAGTGGGTTGCAGAAGCTCTTGATGGACAAGGTGGACCAAGTCATAGTGAAGAGCTGAAAGCCATTCAGC
The DNA here is from genome assembly GCA_013397135.1 of Pachyramphus minor. NCBI lineage: Eukaryota > Metazoa > Chordata > Aves > Passeriformes > Tyrannidae > Pachyramphus > Pachyramphus minor. The sequence continues at coordinate 459,970 of VYXB01000135.1, forward strand.
TGGCTTTAGATGTTGCTGAATGAGAGAAATGGTCAATGCTCTACCTCTACACTGACTCATGGATAGTAGCAAATGCTCTATGGGGGTTGCAGGACCAATGGAAAAAGACCAGTTGACATTGCAGATGTAAACTCATCTGGGCTGCTGAATTGTGGTAAGACATTGCTGCCTGGGAAGAGAAGTTGATTATAAAAATACATCATGTAGATGCACATATACCCAAGAGTCAGACTGCTGAAGAACTTCACAACAACAGACTGGTGGATCAAACTGCCAAGATTAAAGTGTCTGAGGATAATTTGGACTGGGAACGTTATTGAATTATTTTTAGCTCAGTGAGCCCATGACACCTCAGGTCATCAGCGAAGAGATGCAACATACATACGGACTTGTGATCAAGTGGTGGACTTAACCATGGACACTATCTCCCAGGTTGTCCATAACTGTGAAACATGTGCTGCAATCAGGCAAGCCAAAGGGATAAGCCTCTGTGGTATGGTGGATAGTTGTTGAAATGCAAATATGGGAAGGCAGATTGATTACATCATGCTGCCCCAAACCTGCCAAGGCAAGCATTACGTACTGACAATAGTGGGAAAAAACGCTGTATGGCTGGACACACACCCTGTGTCTCCTGCCACTGCCTGGAACACCATCTTGGGCCTTGAAATGCAAGTCCTGTGGTGACATGNAAAAGACCAGTTGACATTGCAGATGTAAACTCATCTGGGCTGCTGAATTGTGGTAAGACATTGCTGCCTGGGAAGAGAAGTTGATTATAAAAATACATCATGTAGATGCACATATACCCAAGAGTCAGACTGCTGAAGAACTTCACAACAACAGACTGGTGGATCAAACTGCCAAGATTAAAGTGTCTGAGGATAATTTGGACTGGGAACGTTATTGAATTATTTTTAGCTCAGTGAGCCCATGACACCTCAGGTCATCAGCGAAGAGATGCAACATACATACGGACTTGTGATCAAGTGGTGGACTTAACCATGGACACTATCTCCCAGGTTGTCCATAACTGTGAAACATGTGCTGCAATCAGGCAAGCCAAAGGGATAAGCCTCTGTGGTATGGTGGATAGTTGTTGAAATGCAAATATGGGAAGGCAGATTGATTACATCATGCTGCCCCAAACCTGCCAAGGCAAGCATTACGTACTGACAATAGTGGGAAAAAACGCTGTATGGCTGGACACACACCCTGTGTCTCCTGCCACTGCCTGGAACACCATCTTGGGCCTTGAAATGCAAGTCCTGTGGTGACATGGCACACCAGAAAGAACTGAGTTGGACAGCGGGACTCATTTCAAAAGCCTCAAAGACACCTGGGCCAGCAAGCACAGTATCTCACCATCTGGGATGATTGAATGGTACAGTGGACTGTCAAAAACCATACCGAAAGTAATGGGTGGTAGGACCTTCAAACATTGGGATCTGCATTTAGCAAAGGCCACCTGGTTAGTTAACACCAGAGGCTCTACCAATTGAGCTGTCCCTGGTGAATCAAAACCTTCATGTACCATAAAAGAGGATAAAGTCATACAAAGTCTCTCTGATGCATATAAAAATGTGCTAGGGAAGACAGTTTGGATTAGTCCTGCCTCAAGCAAAGGCAAACCCACCTGTGGAATTGTTTTTGCTCAAGCACCTGGATGGGTAATGCTTCAGTAGGTAGTGAAGAGGGATGGGGAAACACAATGTTTACCTTGAAAGGATTTGATTCTCGGGTGAGAACCATCTGTAAGGTTGAATTGTGTAATATTGGTTGTTGAATGACACTGCCACTGTATGCCATAACTCCCAAGGATAATGAACTGTTCCAAATATACCAGTCATGAACTCCTGATGCATCTTGCAACCAGTCAACAGTACACCAGCCCTCTTGCACTGGAAGACATCTGGGATGGATAGAACCCACAGTCATGGGACTAAATTAGCTCAACAGACATCTTGGAGGGTTGATCATTGACTATGGAAATAATAGTTGTGTTTGTATATATTTCTATGTATGTAGTTGGAAGGTGTAGGACCTGGGCATGACATAGATGGTAACAAATAACAGATGTTACCTGGTTTGGAGCAGGACAGAGTTAATTTTTTTTTCAGTAACCATGAGAGGGTAGAGCCTGGAGCCATGTGGGTGTGCCTAGTTTGTTATTTTATATCACATCGCAAAGAAGGACAGAAGTAAAGGACTTCTGCTTCCGGGAAGAAGGGTATGGATTCAGCGGAAAAAAGTGTGGTGCTATAGGGAACCTGTCAGCTGTTGCTCATTGGCTTAGGGTTGCACTGCTTTGGGTCAGGTTTGGGGAGCATTTTTGCGTGTAAATCACCTCCGCTTGGTGCATTTTTATTATTAGTATTGTTGCTGTTACTGTTCATTTCTTATCTCATTGCTGTTTCCACTAAATTGTTTCTTATCTCAACCCATAATCTTTGCCTTTTGTCTTTCTCACTGGAGGGGAGGGAGGAGAGAGGGCATGCCTCATTGTTTTCTTTTTAGCGGGAGTACTAAATTGGGGAATGCCATTGCTAAACCGTGACAAAAGTTGGATACCATTTCAGAACTGTCATCAGAAGAGATTTTTCTTTATTAACTACACAAGTTTCACCATGCTTCTTGTACATAGCATAACACAGAAGAAGAAGCCACAGAGAGCTGGAAGCATTTCTGTGGCAACAGGAAAAAAAAAAATCACCTTCAAATCCTGAATTTTTCCTACAGCAAACTGCAATCCACATAGTTACTCTACATTAAAGATATGAAACATACATGAAACCTGTATGTATTTTTACTGACATAAAAATCTTAATTTTCAATTTGTCTGCTAGAAGAAGCATTCTCACAGTTAATGCAAAAAGCTTGAAATAGAAATTTAAAAAAGGAAATAAATCTCCTATCCTGTATAAAGTTCAATCTATTTTTCTTTTAGAAAACATACAACTGAAAATTTGTAAAGGACACAGAACAAGGCAAGACAATGAAAATCAAGTTACAAATGAGTTGCTAAAATGGTGCTTGTCCTGTGCAGATTTACATCAGCTCATGTCCAACCTTAATTTCATCAACATCTAGGTATATCCTATGCAGGTTGCACTGTGAATGGGATCTCTGTATTTATGCATATCCTTGCTGGAAAATTAAACTATTCCTAACATGTATTTTTGTAGCATATTTTGACATACCTATGATCTTATTTACCATTTGTTGAGATAGGTGAGGTTGTTGGAACCAAGAAGCTATAAGGCTTCCTGGTGAACAGTTTTCTAATAGTCTCTTGATTTAATTCTAAAATAGAAAATCTCCATCTGAAGTCAAAGGGTTTTTGGATAAACTTAGTGAAATAAACCAAAGTGTACCTGCTTGTACCCGATCTAACTGATCTAATGATCAGTGTTTACAGAGCCATTGTACTGTCTACTCTTTTGTACAGGTCTGAATCATGGGTCATTTACCACCACCACCTGCAACTCCTAGAACGGTTCCATCAACGCTGCCTCTGCACAATCCTGAATATCCACTGGACGGACTATGTGACCAATACATCTGTTCTTGAACAGGCTGCAGCCACGAGTATCGAGGCCCTGCTGCTGAGAACACAGCTGTGTTGGGCACGGCACGTCTCCAGGATGAAGAACCACCGCCTCCCTAAGATCGTGCTCTACGGTGAACTTGCCAGTGACATTGTGCTGGCTAAAGTAGATGTACAAGTTTGGGGATATCTATTTGACTGCCCATTCTGGAATATCACTGAGCCTGTTAAAATTGTTTTTAAACTTTCTGCTAGCCTTGCTAAGCAAATGTCATATACTTAGCTGCAATGTAGTACTGATGCTTATTGTACTTTTCAGTATGCTTTAGCTAAATGACAGCTTAAGAGAGTACTGCTTGTAATTCAAGGAAAATTCCAGTTTTATTGCCTCAGCCTAGAGTCTGCCTTTCACTTGTCCCATATGTTTGCCATGCCTCTTCTCTTTCCATTACTTTGTGTTCCAACTTTCTGTTCACTGTATTAGTTCTGAACAGATTTTAACTTTCAGTATTAGGGGAGATGCTAGTGGAGAAAAGCATTATCCCTCATGTCACACAGGAGCAGAATCTGGTCTTTTGCCTGAAAATTTCCCTGTGCTCTTATTTCTTTATAGTGAATCTTACAAAACCTATGCAGCTGACTAAATCAAACTATCCAGAACTAATGATACCAAGGTCAGTTTTCAACAAGATCGTTTCCAGAAGCAACGTGTTTAGAAATCTTAATTCCATTTCTATACATAATTAAAATATTTCAGAAGTGAGATGTTTAAAAAAATGGATACAGCCTTTTCCTTGGAAATGTATGTCAGTGTCTGAGATGATTACCCAAAACAGAAGAAATATGTTCTTTAATGTGCTGGAAAATAAGCTTATTTCTTCTGAGGAACACAGATGGTATATGTACTGAGACACAGCATGTCGTACTGCCTCTTCTATAATTTTGTTCTTGTGGTTTGGTCATGGGAAGTAAACTGTTCTATAATTCCTATGCTGTTCTTCACTTCTTTTGCTGTGAAACACTTACACGTGTAAGTAATCTGTTTCCCAAAGACACTGTGTTTTAGATATTGAAGTGTATGTGTCAGGGTTGTTGTCTCATTTTATCTTCCAAACTTGAGAATGAAGGCCTGGGACTTCAGCTCCTTAAAAATAACCACGAATTAATTTGATTTACTTAGTTCAAAAACTTGTAGAAATCTGCTACTTACACTGATGCCTGGGCAGGAGGGGCAGCTAGAAGTCCTGTACGCACATACTTGAATTTGCTGCTTGTAGTGAATGGCTGCTTGACTGACATCATATTGAAAGGTGCTCTTTCTCATCTTATATCCCTGCTAGCTTGTATGATCATCCAACCCTGTGTTGAATGTCATATCTGGAATGTTAGTCAAAATTTAAAGGATGCATAGATATTTTTATGTAAACAAAAAGCTACTGAAGGCATTTTGGGTCTAAGAGCAAAGAAGTTTGTTTGTATATGGATCCTTCTACTTTTATTAGAGAATAGATAAGGACGGTCCTATCAGTTAAGATATTTTCTGCAGTGTGCAGGAGCTGGGTCCCATTCTTTATGCTACTGCAAACATCTTTTGTGAGCTTGGACAGGTAGCTTAGTCTGTACAGATATAATGTTTATAAATTTATAAACATTTATAAATTATTAAATAAATTAAACTAAAATAAATGAAATTATTGTAAAAATAATAAAATATAAAAACAAATTATTACATTTATAAACACTTAAAAATTTATAAATTGTCAAGAGCACAGTTGGCAAGTTCTTAACCTGTACTAGATCATGGTGAATCTGAGACAGAGATCTTCAGATCTATGGTACTGTGTACCGTATTGACTTCTAATCTAGTTAGAGTTCTCTCAGGTAACTGAGATAACTCAAATTTTTTAATTTTACATTGATTGGCAATTTTGGGATTAGGGAATATAAAAAAGGTTATGAATGAATAGACTACAATGATAGGTATGACCCTTTTGTGAAAAAAAATTATCTGGATGGAGGCAAGAAAACTGTCTATGAAAGTATCACAAAAAAAATTGACCTTAATGTACTCTTAAATGTACATTGGGAGAGTGGCTGAAATTTTCCTCACTTACTCTCTGAAAGAGATTTTTTAATGAATGCTTGTGTTGAGCCAAATTAGTTTTACCCAAGCAGAACAGAGTAGAAAAAAACAGTACCATTTTATTTATTAATACACCAAGATTTGCAGTGTTCTTTTTCAACAACTCTAGCACCTTTAGTGTGTAGTTAAGAAAAAAGAGAAAAAAAAAAAGGAAGAGGAAAATTCAGAAGGGGAACTGGTTTTATACATTAGTATCTAAGTGTTTCACTGGAAAAGTGATTTTATTTGAATGAATTGTGATCCAGTAAAAAATTATGCTTTTTGCATGTGCAACAAATTCACAAGAAAAGCACTATACACTTGACAGTAAGAACCATTCAGTACATAAGCACAACTTAGTGTTATATTCTAGAAAAAAATCCCCAAATCATACTTTCTTTTATGTTCTACAATCAATATAGTGGTTATTATAGAAATAAGGTTTGCTATATCCTGATGTTCATTCTTGAAATGTTAGTGTTCTTACGCACTTATTTAAAGAGATTGAGTTTCTCAAACAACTGGTGAGCCAAGCTTTGTGTTTTGACAGTACTGAGGAATTTAAAGCAGAAATATCACTGTTGGAGTCAAAGACAACAGAAATTGTGACAATCAGTAGCTTAACAAGGTAGAAGAAGAAAGAGATTTTATCAATGAAACTGTGGAGGATGAAATGAATAGTTTGTTGGAATAAATGAAATAGTGTGATATGTTTAGCATTATTTTTCATCTTGGGAATGTTCACTGTTTGTGCTTGAATCCATAAGAAATTTTGAAAGAGACTTTACCTGAGACCTTATATGACAAAAAACCTAGAGAAGGAAAGAAAAAGAGTAAGAGCTGTCTAAAGGGACTATTCACTTGATACTTATGCCTCAATCTGCTGTGATAAATTATCCCTTTGCTGCCTTTTTGTTATCATTCATAGGGAAATTAATATACATTTCATCCAGGAGAGTGCCAACATTTTGTCATATGATCAAGAGCAGAAAGAAGGACATTAGTAACAGTAAAACAGAAAGCTTTCAGAGAGAGAAAACTTATTCAACAGTGTCTGGGTGCAGCCTGCAAGAACATTCTATCATGCACACCAAACGGGAGTGAGGAAACAAGAAACTGAGCCCTCCCGCAACTTAGTATGGTATGAGTTAAGTATGAGTTGCTTAAAAATTTGAGTGATTGTAGAGGAAATATCTTGATCCATAGTTGAATAAAATGAAAGAACCAGTCCCATGGTTTATCACCTTTCTTGCTCTTGTTTCTCCCCATGTGTACAAGGTTCTAGCAGAATTTTGGCCCTATTCTGGATTCTGTGAAAACTCTATGATAACTCCTTTTATATCAGCTGATAGAGAGATCTGAAATCCCCCTAGTATAGTAGAAGGAGATGTAAGTGGTACAAGAGAGATTCATGACTCTGGAAGGAAGCCCTTCCTGAAAATTCCAGCAGCAGGACTGAGATGTTTTACTGGGATTTGAGTGTGGAGTGGGCAAAAGTAGCATGTGCATGGCTGAAACAAAGGCTTTGATCCAGGCCGGGGGGCTTTTTCTATTCTAACAACAGAATACAAGATTGGAAGGCCCTTGAACATGAAGATTTATGATGTGGTAAAATAAAGCAGAGAAAAAGACTGGGCTACAACAATCTTCAATCTGATAAGTAATTGCCAAAGAAGAAACTGTAACAGAATGCTTATGCCGAATATATACCAGCTGAAACAAGGTTTCATCCTTCTTACTGATGCACTCTGCATACCCAGAAAACTGGAGGCTGCTGTATTCATGGTTTTGTCTACCAAAAATAGAAGAGTTTCTTATTTGCAGCACTGGAAATAAGGTAGTAGGGTTGTTCAACATGGACACTTAGTACTTCTCAAACCTTCTGCAAGCTTAATAAACAGAATTGGCTACTTGCTGCAGTGAATAGGCAGGATAACATTTCTAACTGCAGACTCCATGGGGAATATATATATATACCTACTGGTATAGATTGAGGTGTGTGAAAAATGATTTCATCGTGCGCTGCTAAAAAAACCCCACGAAAATGAACCACCTTTTGTCAAAGAGTTTGCTTTTACACAGTAGGAAGCACTATCTGAGAACTCTCACCATGACCTCAGAAACTGTGTGTTCCATGGTCTTGCGTTCATCCATGCCTGAGCTACGTTGTCAAAGATTTGTACAAGGTCATGTGCTGCCACTTGTGAAACAAGCATACATACGTAACTAATGTCAAATTTCGTGTTTTCTGTGGTTAAGATGCTCTGTTAAAAAGTTACCTCTTGTATTTTTTTTCTTCTTTTCTATTTTGTTTAAGAGATTTTTTTTTTCCAAAATCTTCACAAGAGCATACTTAGCAAATAGTAACACAAACCATAGAAATTGTAAGTGTGTGGGATAACTATTTTTAGCTTTCCCTGAGGATATCTTTAGTTTGATACATGAGGATAGTATCCTGATAATGAGGATTTAAGGTTTTATGAAGGCCCACATCCTAGCAGAAGTGAGTAAATCTGAACTACTCCTGAAAATTTGATGTAGTGTACATTTATGTTGAGAGTATACTGTTACAACCCACCCCAGAAGGCAAGGGTAACCCAGGTTAATGACACTGAATGTTTGGTGTTTGTAAATACATATATGTAGAGTTTATTGTAGAACAATTTGGTTGCAATGAAAAGCAGGTATGTAGCCATTTTGGTGACTATTATCTACAGTAATATAGCTATATGAAAACATAAAAATATCACTTCAGAAAACGTATAAGGGAAAAGAAAGGATAACAGTATAAACATCACTACCTGTAGATCTCACAGGGAGACTTGGCTGTTGCAATTTTGGCGTCTGTTGGTCAAAGTGATGGTCTTGATGCGTCTTTATCTGTTGGAGGTGGAAGAAAAAGCCCAGCAAATGCAAAGACTAGAGAGTTAATATATAGTTAGGTTCATGTGGGAACACTCAAGCACCTCTCCTTGGAAGGGGGAGTTTTCAGGCCTCTTGTGGACGGCCTCAGAAATGAGTCTTGGGGCACTTTAGGTGTCTCTGATGGTTTATGACACCATCTAAGACATAACAGCCGCCTCTTGTGTCAGTGCAGTAGAGCTCTCTATGTCCCATCAGACCTTCCCCAAGTGGGGAGGTGGAATTTGACAGCTGAGTGAATTTTGTATGGTAGGACATTACCATGACAAGAAGAACCATCCTGCCTTACAGGATCTGCCTCGAAGCCTGGCTTGTAGCTTGCCCCTCCAAGGATGCAAACCCGGCTTAAGCAAAGCACTCTGACACCTCCACAACTGTTTTGCATCATTAACCATTAACAGTCCAGTCTCCCACATATACTTACTGTATGTGCAACAGAAATGAGACTCACTGAGAACTTTTGCTCTATAAATGTGTAGATGCACCTGTAGGTGTCCCTTCAAACTGGAGTACAATGTAATACTGACCTAGATAACAGCTATGTGGGTTGTAAAAACCTCAATGTTTATTTTTCTGTATTTGGACTTCACAGAATAATGGACACTAAAACATTTTTTTTTTCCGTACATGGATCTTTCAAGTTGTTTACTATAATATGAACACTATATAATGAATATTATAATATATCCACTCCTTTCTGTTTCACAGCATTAATAGTTCTTCTGGTTCTGAGCACTAGGCTCAGAAAATCAAAGCTAATGTTGTTATGTTGTCCTTAACTTATTTTATTGTGCCTTTTTTTATTCTCCATAAGAGTTTGAAGTGAGAGATGCAGTTCTAGCCTTAACTGTGGGTGTTCTAGACTTTTAGAGTGCAAGCCAGTTTTTGACACTATTTTTTTGTTTTTAATATTGTAGTCCCCACTTCCACCATTTGTATTTAAGATTATTTTTAACTGAACTGTCTTAACCTTGTTAGACATCAGGGGAGTTGAAAACCACTCAAGTAATAATAGCTGAACAACCTTCTCCCCTGTGGACAATCCTTAAGAGTCTGTCTGGAAAAGATACTTTTCAGCTGTGATAGTGTTAATGTTCTTCTTAGTAGCTGGTACAGTGCTATGTTTTGCATTTAGTGTGAGAATGATGTTGAACTGATTTTTTTAGTTGTTGCTAAGTAGAACTTATTGTAAATAAAGGACTTTTCTATTTCCTGTGCTCTGCCGGCAAGTAGGTGTACAAGAAGCAAAAAAATTCCCATTTCCTTTTCTTTGAGTCCATTTGGATTGTTTTTTCCCAGGGACAGTTCAGAAAAGGAAGTTGTAAACAACTGCAAAAACAGAATCAAACCTGGGGCTATGGCCATGCTAATTAAACAGAACTCATTCTTACATGAACTGTGTCACCTCCTGCAAAAAGGGAAGGATTAATACAGGGCCTCATTCCCCATAGCACCTTTTAGTCTTCAGGGAATTAATTTTTAAAATATGATGAAAAATAATGCCATTTTGTTTATTACCCTCCCCTTGTCAAACATGAGTCTGGTAGAACCTGCCAAATGTTAACTTTAAATCAGCCACTTTCCTAACGTTGTCATACTCTTAAAGGCAAGAGCTGTTCTCACGGGCTATGAATTGTCCTGCATGGGAAATACTACCAATCTGCTACTACAGTTTTTCAGAAGAAGAAAAGTTCTAGGGAAAATATGATGGAGATGGAGTATTATGTGACTGTCTTTTGGGAAGAAGAGTTGTTCCCATTTCACTTGTAAATTGTTTTAAAGGAAAAATAAGATCACTGCAATATTTTGGGTTTTTTCCTGTCTTCCATTGTTACACACATGAGAGGAACAGATATATAGCACAGTAATAATTCAAACTTTCCTGTGGAACATCTTCCATTTTATTAGAATATAATATTACAAATTGCAGGTGAGATTATTTAATTTTTCTCTCCCTGTCTTTTTCTGCCGTGAATTACTAGAGTGCACATTTACATCTAATTAATGAACACACCTGCTTGTGTAGGTTATTTTAATAGAGCACATTTTATTATTCTATCTGATTTATTTTTAAAGGTTTGTTATTTTAGTGCTGCTTCTGGTAACTGAGGAGAAGCATAACTCAGCAACAACAAAGCAAAGAGAGCTAAGAGCAAGTGTAGTAATGAAGGGAAAGCTGAGCACAAGCTTTATTTCTTGGGTATGAAAAGAAACTCCATTTGCATAATAGTAAAAAACCCCATGGTTATAACAAATTCAAAGGAAATATTTTCAAAATAAATGTTCCATGCCAAGCCTGGACAAGAGAGAAGGTTAGATTTGAGGCTTGCATTCAATAATTGCATCAGCTTTGGGCTCTAGTCCTTTCCAGATAATGTTTTGAAGATTCTGTTATGGGTGGGGTTCATATATTTGAACAACAGTCAAACTTTAGTGCCCTTATCTATTAGCCTGAATTAAAAAATTCCCTTAATTTCTCTTATTTGGTCTGATCCTCTGTGGTCAGTACATCTCAACAATGTTTTTGCCTCCTGCTTCTGATGAATAGTGCAAATCTGCTTTCCTGGTCAAGATACAAAGACTTGCTCTTCAAAAACCCACCTTGGAAACACACATTCAGTTCACAATAGAGAGAACTACTCCATAGTGCCTAAGGAAACTGCTATGAACACAGAATTAAATGCTGTTGCTAATAAAATTTTCATGATACAGAACTTATAGTTTACACATTTTGGAACTTTTGTGCTTTTGCTCAGATGATGGTAATTGTTAGCTAAATGAGGGTTTATATGCGAGTATATACTTGTTTATTTTTAATGAAGACTAGTCGAACATGCACTTGGAGAATTTGATACAAGTTACAGATTTCATGTCTTACCTTGTTTTGTTTCATCAAAAGACATTTTGCTTGAGTGGAGGAGACAATGTGTGAGTAGAAATAAACAACTTTTCTTGTTTCCTCCTATTAATGGACAATCAAATACCAATCCCTTTTGTCAGATTACTCTGTTGCAGGATATTTGGAATGACAAGCACACAATGGAATGGCTAACACAGAAGCTATTAACTTCCCATGGTTAGACGTAGTGAAAAGCAAGAGAACATACTGCAAACATTACAGTAAGTATGAGGAAGCTTTTTTTTTTTCTGGAAGGCTGAGCAACTCAGTGCTTTGGTGTAACTTCAGTACCCTTTAGCACTTTCAGGGCCTGGGCTGCCCACAAGCATTGTCAACAAAATGTCTGTGGCCTTAAATATTAGCCTCATTAGTACAAAATAGCATGGGAAGGTGAAGCACAGAAGGAGTTTTGAGACATCCTGATTTCATACTCAGTTTTAAACAGAGCAAACTCAGTCAAAAAGCTCAGGCAGGTACATGTAGTCCTCTCAGCAAGAAATTATCACCAGCTCAAAAAAATTAATAAAAACCCCCTGGAAATTAAAGTTTCTCCACTCCCCAGTGATCCAGAAAGTAAATTCTGTTTCTCAATACAAGCTCTCAGTGCCTGTATTGCCTTGTATTTTCCGCACATGGTGGCTGGACTAGGGAGAAATGCCTGTTTCTGCAGATATCTCAATAGATAGGCAATGCATGTCAGTGGTCTGTGGTAATTGTGAACTGGTTAAGTTAGAGCTACACATTACTTTTGCAGCCATACCAGCCTCTCTTTTAAATTACTGCATGCAATAAGGTGCATAGAGGAGAAAGATTTAGCTTTCTAAGATGTTTTGCATTCTCATTGCTGAAAAGACACAGAGAAAATTGACCAGTCAGTGACACCAATAATACCAGAACATTTAACTTAAGAAAAACATCTTGATTATGTCAGCTTTTTTCAAATAATTGCTATGTGGGATGGTGGTCTGAAATCACTAATGATAAAAATCTTTAAGGATGTACCTTGACCTAATGCTTTAGAGGTATAGTTCAATATTTAGTAGTTGTATTCTAATGCTGCAGAAAATGGCTGCACAGGGGCCTTTTCATGACTTCTGTTGGTAAAGAGTTACATCTTGAAAATGACGGATTTAGAGTGCCTTAGCAAGTGTTTTTGGTGACAGAAGAATGAACAACAGAGAATAATGTCTCTACATTTCATGGAAAAAAGGTAATTTTTTTTTTTTGTGGAAGAGCTCATGCTATTATATTTATCTTTCAACCCTAAACACTGGCTAACCTTGAGATTATGGCAGTTTGCTAATGCCAGTACACAACCTATACTGCTAGAATTCTTGCATAAACTATTGCAGATTTTTGTTTAAGAAATCTTTCCCTTTGCCTTGATGAAGTAAGTTTTGAGTATCCTTCTCCCAGTTTTCTCTGCTGTCTCCTGAGATGAATAGAGGTTGTTTAGATCTAAAACCAGTTGCTGCTATGATCTCTAGCTTGAGAATCATTTGAGAGGCAGGTCCAAAGTCCAACCTTTCTGCTGAGTTGGTAGAGATATACCTCAGGGCCAGCACATGTTCTACCATATGTTGTCAATCATCCATACAGCAATTTCCCCTACAGCTATTTTCAGACTGGAGGTTGAATGGAATGATAGTTGTAACATCTTGTTAGCCTAGCACTTTTTTTTCACTGCTGTTGATCTGCTCCTGTGAAAAATCCATACTGGCTCTCATGGATCAGGTTCAACAGCAGAACTTCCAAGCTCTATGTTCCATTTCCTCTCCTTTGGTGAGGCTGGCAAGCAACATAAATGGTAAAATGTGGGGTAACATATTTAATGCAGCTTTCAAGAAGAAGTGTAGTTCAATATAAACCTGTAATGTCTGTTAAAAGACTTAGGAAACCTTTTAGGAATTGCCTACAATGCTTTTTAGTCTTTCTTGGCAAATGTCAAACAGGCTTCACAGATTTGCCAGCCTTTGACTCATGTTCATCTTTGATAACTCAGTGATATGAACAGAGTCAAGTGAGCTTACGACCTGCTCTAATAAGTTCAGAGAGATTGTTGTGGGGAGAAGAAACACTTGTCTCTACAGGCAAAGTAATGGCTCAGTGGTGTCCTACTGACCAGCCATGTAGTCAATGTTAGTAATAGCAATGCTACTGATAATTACAACTTTCAAAATCTCTTCAGTACCAGCCATGTAGTTCAAGACTCAGCAATTCAGTACATTTCACAACAACTGGTGAAAACTGAACTGGACATTGCCCCCACCTTGGAAGAAACCCTTAAGGCCATACAGCAGGTGAAAACTGGCAAGGCAGCTGGAGTTGATGGAATTCCACCTGAAATCTGGAAGCATGGTGGCCAAGCACTCCATGCCGAGTTCCATGAGTTTGTAGTGAGTTGTTGGGAATGAGGCGAACTACCATCAGACCTCCATGACGCAGTCATCATCACCTTGTGCAAGAAGAAAGGAGATAAATCAGATTGTTCAAACTACCGAGGCATTACTCTCCTCTCCATTGCTGGCAAAATCCTTGCAAGAATTCTTCTGAACAGGTTAATACCGGCCATAGCAGAAGAACTTCTACCTGAGAGCCAATGCAGTTTCAGAGCCAATAGGAGCACCACAGACATGGTATTCATGCTCAGACAACTGCAAGAGAAGTGCAGGGAACA